>DWIE01000259.1:0-17772 GCA_018248235.1 Choaspes benjaminii
TGCGCCTCGCGGGCCTCGCGCGCCTCGCCCTCGGACGAGCCCGCGCCGCCCGCCTCCGGGGACTGCGCCGGCGACTCTTGACGTACAGCACTTTCTCCTTCATCGCCGTCTACTACCTCTTCCTCTTCAACCCCACCCTCTACTTCCTGTTCTTCTTCCATTTCTTCCTCGTCTTCTTCACCCTCCCTATACATTGTGCCAGAGCACCTCTCGTCATCTTCCTCAGAATCCACGACGATCACGCCCTCATCATCCTGATCACAGCGAGATGAAGTGGGGACTTGATACTCTACTTCCACGGATCTTTCAAAACCCACGCGTGTCCGCTTCGCAGTGACGGGGCGCGGCTGCAGGCGTCGCTTGGGCGGGCGGGACTCGGGCGGCGCGTGCGACGTGCTGACGCCGGGCGGCGCGTGCGACGTGCTCACACCGGGCGCCGCCTGTGATGTGCTGACGCCCGGTACCGCTTGGGACGTGCTGACTCCCGGTGCGGCATGGGATGTGCTGACTCCTGGCGCGGCGTGGGATGTGCTGACACCCGGCGCGGCGTGCGATGTGCTAACGCCGGGAGCCGGGTGGGATGTACTGACGCCGGGCGCCGGGTGGGATGTGCTCACGCCGGGAGCTGTGTGGGATGTACTGACGCCGCTCGACGCTTGTACGATCGCCGCTGACGCCGATGTTGGAGCTGAGCTCACTGCACCTGAGGTGGAGAGATTCTGCGCGGTGGCAGGTGCGGATGGAGCAGTGCTCAGAGTTATAGGAGGCGCGCCGGCAGCCGCACCACTCGGTTGCTCGATACGTGGCAAAACCATCGCCACCGCCTGCTGTGGGCCTTGGGAATGTGATGAAGATTGAGCATTGTTATCACCAGTGGCTGTGCTACCCATACCAGCTTCGCTGGTATCCATATCCTGTGTTGATTCCGGTGGAGCGGAAGAAGCAAGGGCGGCTCGCGGCAGTGGTCGCGAGGATGAAGCAGGCATGTACTCCGTGGAATGCGCGTCGTGCGGGGCTGTCGGTCCGACCTGCGCCATGGGTCGGATAGACGCCAGTGGAGTCTCGCCCCCGCGTCGGCTCGGTGTTACACTTTGTTGCGCTACGCCAGCCATGGGTTTAATATTAGCTGTAGGGGGATCCGATGTAGTTTTTTCAGTAGTAGTCTGTAGTTTAGAAGCAGATGATTGATTCGATAACTGTCGCTGAAGCATGTTAACTTTTTGCAATAATGACTCTACTTCTCTTGTCTTTTCTGCTTGTGCTTCTCCCCGTTCCTTCTCTAAGCGCGAGAGACGACCTTCGTATTGAGATTTAATTAGAGCTACTCTTTCATCTTGCTCATCCCGAGTATTTTGTTCAATCGTTCCTATTTTGTTTCGTGACTCTTCCAATTCTCGGCTCAAAACATTTTTCAGTTCAGTTAACTGGACTATTTTGTTCTTTGCTTGTTTCAATACTTGTTTCGATTTTTCTTCCTTATCTAAACTTACGCTTTTAACGGATTCAAGCTCTTGTTTTAATTTCTCATTCGATGTTTTTTCAGTATTTAATTGGGCTTGAATTTCAGTGAGCTGTTCCTCCAATTTCTTTGTGGTGTCAGCTAAGGCCTGTCCTGCGGCAGCCACTTCTCCTTCGGTCTTTTTCTTTGCATCGTCCATTGATTTAACAAGTTCTTCATACTGACTTTTATATTTTTTTGCTATTTTTCGTATCTGCATTTCTTTGTTTCTAATGTCATTTAGAGAGGCTTCCTTATTAGCTAAATCTTCAGAAGTTTTAGCAATTAATTCATTTGTAGTTTTATTATCTACTTTAAGCTTTGTAAGTTCTTCTGTAACGCGTGCCATATCCTCTTTGAGAGTCTGTAACTCTTCATTAAGTTTTTTGTTTTCTTCCATCAAAGTATTTTGTTGTCGTGATAATACTGTGTATTGTTCTTCTAATTTGATTTTTTCTAACTTAACAGCGTTAAGCTCTTCACTTGTTTTTTTGAGACATTCCTTCTCACTTGTTACCATTTTAGCAAGCGATTCCCTTTCATTTTGCAAACGTTTCCAGTCTTCGGGGCTCGTTTTATTAGCACGCTCCACTAAAGCGTTTACTCGTGTTCTCCATCGAGCACAATCCGATTTTAACGAGTTATTTTCCGATTGCAAAGTTTCATTTTTAGAGGTAAGATCGACAATTTTTTCTTGCAAAGGAGCCAGTTGCTCTTCTAGTAGTTTTACAGAAGACGTTAATTCTTCTACTCGTTTTGCTAAATTATCCCGTTCTTCTCTCAAAATCCTATTGCTGTCTGTTAAGGCGTTTAATGTCTCTACTTTTCTCAAGATGTCAGATTGTTTTGATACTGTCACCATATTCACTTCTGATTTTTCTCGATCAGCAGCTAAAGCCAACTTGGACTCATCGAGTTGTTTTTCGGTTATTTCCAACTGAGACCTCAGTCGCATTGTCTCAGCTTGTAAAATATCAAATTTAGCGATAGCTATATCCTTTTCCTTTCTTAGGAACTTAACGATTTGGAATAGTTGGTCCGATGACCTTCCATCTTCTTCACTTACAGATACATTCATATTAGAATCATTAGCTGAATCATTAACACTCTCAGAAAGGGATCTAGATGCGTGAGAAACAGATAGTTGAGTACCTAACGCTTGAATTTGGTTATGTAGCAATGAATTTTGATCATTTAGATCTTTTAGTCGTTGCGTCAGTTGTTCAGTTTCACTTCTCAGAATTTTCTCCCTTTCAATCCATGATACTTTTTCTGTTTCCATTTTTTCTAAAGTAATGTTTTTCAACGCCACTAATTCATTGAGCTGGTTTTGCGACCTGGTTAAATCTTCCTTAACTTGCGATAACGTTTGAATATCTGTTGAATGCAAAATCATTTCATGGGTATATTTATCTTCTGCGTTTTGAACTGCTTCTGATAACTTTGATATTTCGAGTCTAGCAACTTGGAGCTCGCCTTGATATTTCTCAACATTATTTAATGCAACTTGTAACTCTTCTTTCGTGGTTTGAAGTTCATTCCGTATGGTGGCGGTATTAATGTTGCTACAATCTCCATTTGCCTGAAGTGACAGTTCAGCTTCTAACTCTGAGCACTTATCTTCAAGTTTCTGTATCTTTAGAGAATATTCCTTTAATTTGGCATCTGTTTCAGACTTATAATCTTCATACTGTTTGTTTAACGATTTCAATTCCTTTTCTGCGCCTTCAGAAATATCACAGTACTGTTTAATATGTTCTTTGGCTGTACTTAGCTGGTCTTGAAGGGACGAAATTTCTCCATCCTTTTCTGATAATTTGTTCTCCAGCTCTTTAATCTTTTTAACAGTATTTAATGGATTATCATTATCGGGTGTTAGAGCGGCTTTAAGCTTTCTCACAAGTTCCTCATTCGATTTTATTTTATTCGCCAAACTGTCTCTCAATTCTGAAACTTCTTTTCTCAATAAATCAGCAGCAGCTTTTTCTTCTTCCATACGTGATTTTGCAGTTTCTGTTTGGCGTTCTAGATGCGAAGATAATTCTCGGAAGCGATCTTGTTCTTCTTGGAGTCTTCTCCTTAGGGCTCCACATTCTCTGGTAGCTTCATCGAGTCTAGACTCAATCTTGGTCCTATTTTCTGCTTCGACGCGTTCAAGGCTTGCTTTTATGAGCTCAAGATTTTTCAAAAGTAATGACTGACCCTGTCTCTCGCGATTTAACATTTCCTTTTCCGTTTGCAATCTTAACTCTGAATCTTTGAGGAGCTTATTTTCTAACTTTATGTTTTCTAAATGAATCTCTGCTGAAGCAAGTCTACTCTGTGCATTTAATGCTTCGTCTCTGAGGTGTTGTAAAGAAACCTCGTGTTTAGCTATTGTTGTACTATATGCTTTATTTTTTTCTTCTAAAGACGCAATTTGCTTTTTGTACGTTGAAATATTTGTTTGTAATACTTTAAGCCGCTCATTGTTATATTCTGATGTAGATGCAGATTTACTATTAGCCGCTGTAAGCTTTGAAATCTCTTGTCTCATCGAGTCTATCTGTTCAAACAGCATTCTTTCATTTGTAACTTTTTCTTCTTTGTAAGTTTTGAATTCCTCTTTTAACATTTCAAGCTGCTTTTCAGTTTCTTTATACTTAACCTCAAATGAGGAAACTTCAACTTGAGGTTTGGGAGGCTTTTCAGTTGATGTGTCCATTTCATCAGTTTCATTATTTTCCAAGTTATGAGCATCCAATGTAGAACTCATTTCATGCCGCTTACCTTTCATGTGATCATGGTATAATTTTTTAAACATATCGCGTTGTCTAATAAGCCCATTAACCATTTTTGTTTGACGATCCTGTGCATCTGTCAACTCAGTTACTCTCTGTTTCAAGGTTTCAATTTTATTTTGCATTTCGCCACTTTCAAATTGTTCCTTATGACGTTCAAGTTCCTCCTGTTTATCAGTTAAATCACGAATCATTCTTAAAAGCTTCTGGTTGTTAAATTGCAACTGTTGAATGTCACTAAACGTTACAAGGGACTTAGAAATTATCCTCGATGATTCTAAATCGGAAGCATCTGCCGTAGTTGAAGCTGTTTGTGCAGAATTATGATCACCATTAACAAGCCCGCCGCGATTACGTTCTATTTCGTTTAATAAAAAGCATACTTGCCTACCCAAATCTGCAAGTTCACCTTTTAATTTAGTATTCTCCCTACTATAATGATTAGCTATTTTTGATGATTCGTTGTAATCATCCCTCAGCCGATTACATTCTGTTAATACTGAGTCATATTGTTGTGTTAGTGCTGTATTGCTCTCTAAAGCCTCTTCATAATCTGCCTTTTGCTTTTGTAGAAGTGGTGCTTTCTCTTCTAACTCTTGAACAATTGTATTAATTGTTATATTGAGCCGTCTATTTTCCTCTTTTTCTTGGTTTAATTCATCTGTTACTTTCACAAGCTGCGAATATATCTGTGTTAAAGACATGCCAGACTTAAGAAGTTTGCTTGCAGTAGCAGCTGAAGGAGCTAAATCACTAAGTGCCATGTCAAGATTATGAGATGTAGCAGATTTTAATAAATCATTAGCATGTTCTAATTCACTCTTAAGGGATGATATTATCTCATTCTTCTTTTCTATTATCTCCTCATGATCTACTTCTGCCTGTTTATATTTTGTTTCTAGTTCTCCATATTTTTCAGTTGCCTCATTCAGCAACTTTTGAAGTTCTGCTATTCCATCAGTCAATTCCATAGTTTTTGATTCTAAGTCATCATGCATAGTTTTGAATAAATCAGCTAGTTTACCTTTTGCATCAAGCTCTTTTTTGTAATTCTCTGCCATCTTATTTTCCAACTCTCTTTCTTCTGTCAGACGCTGAGTTAATGTTTCAATACGATTAATTAAATTTTTCTTCTGATCATTTAGTTGGCCAATTGTTTCATTAGCAACATTTAATTCCTCAGTCCTTTCGGCTAGTTGAGTCTCCAGATTCACTGACCTGCTAGTATTATTCAATCTCACTGTTTGCAGTTCAGATGTAAGTCTATTGACTTCCTCAGATAAGCTAGCAATTTGAGAATTCAGCAAAGATCTTTCTTGATCTATTCGCTTTTCGCGATATTGGAGAGCTAGCTCTTTACTTTGAATTTCATCATTTAAAGTTAATGCCTCACATTTGGCATCAATTGCAGCGCGCAACTGTTGTGACAAAGACGTTTCGTTTGTTGTTAACCGTTCTATCTCAGCGTCACGCCTTTGTACAATTCTTGTTAAATCATTTCTCTCATCAACAGCAGCATCTCTTGCACTTTTCAATGAAATTATTTCATTTTCCAAACGACAAATTTTATCCCTCGCTTTGTCCAATTCTATGTTGAGTGTTCCAACCTGTTTTTCAAGTTCTGTAACAGTTTCTTCAGCAACAAGAAGTTTTTTAGCTGTTTCTTCATATTTAGATGTTAATTCAAGAACTGTGTTTTCAGATGTTGTTATTTTGTCAGAAAGCTGGGTTTTGCCAGTTTCATGTAGCGCTTTCGAAGTCAGATATTCTTCAAATTTTTGGTCAATGTACTTATTAATTTTATCAGCAACTGGACTTGGTAAGGTACTAATTTCAGTCTCTGATAAAACATTATTTAGATGATTTTTAGCACCGGGCTCGGTGCTTTCGTCCTCCATCTTTAGCAGAAAATTGATTAATCAATACTTCAGGCAAATCACAATTCACAACGTTTCAATGCCTGTCCACCAAAGGCAAGGAAGAAGAAACGCGGTCTATGCCATAGACAAATAAATATTTATGCGTAAAATATACTAGGTGCTACGATAATCGATTCGGTTCTCTCTCTGTGATACAAAAAGAGGGTAAATATTGTACATTAGATACGATTGACAACATAGAAATGCTCCAGTACTCGGTAGTAACAGAGATATTGTTGAGCAAAATGATTTGCAAAACAAATTTTTACATTACAGTGGTGTGCCTTAATGTTCGGTTTTTTTTTCTTCGTTGTTAGTCTGTAAATATAGTTTCTACATAATAATTTGTGAAACTGTAGCCTAAAATAATAATACGTCGACTTTAAATTGGAAATAATAGAATTTTATCGGAGGTTTATGATTATAACATATATCTGTCCCAATGCTGGTTAGGCAGTCACTTACTTGAACTTAGTTGTTGGTGTCTACAGGAATCTAAGAATAAAAAATCGTGTATTTACAATATCAGAAATATACATACTATATTTCACATAAATTATTTTGTATCTATAGGTATTATTATTTTATATGTAAAAGTAAATCAGCAAGAATGCTTGTACTAGCAAAATTTGAAAAGCAGTCTGTCCGTTGGATGATTAACTTTAAACTATTGCATTCTAATAGGTTCGTATTTTTATATACTTTTTCTGTTATTTCAGCTAAAACATTACTTTTCAAAGTATAGCGAATTAATATTTAAATATAATTTATTATTGTTGAACGCAAGTTTATATTAATTTTGGCCGTGTAAGAGAGACACATTAAAAAAATAACTCGTTGTCGGAATGTCAGTTCATTACACTGAATTACACTGACACCTGACAGATTCAACTGCTTGAGTGAATTGGTCAAAGTTATAGCGATGGACTCAATAGAAGAAGAGCAATGTTTACATCAGTGTGAAAGCTATATTCAAAGCCATAATGTTCAATTATTATTAAAAGAGTGTATAGTCCAACTTTGTTTAAATAAGCCCGAAAATCCTGTTACGTTTTTGCGGCAATATTTTCAAAAGTTGGAACGAGTAAGTTTAGTGGCTGTCAAAGTCTTTATTGAAACCATGATCATGATGCTCTCATTGTGACGTTCTTTATTAATTTACGATTTGTGGTCAAGGATCTTCATGGTATAAATAATACACGACCGAAAGCTACAGAGATAGTTTCGGATTGAACCACTTTTACATTGACAGTCGACTGAAAATAGAATCAACATTCTTGGGGAGTGATCTGTATATTTATGCTATAAATATTGTTTAAACTATTTTTAATAACTGGATAATTTTAGGCACCTATCTGTAGCGCTCCAGTATTAAAAGAGGAATTCATTTTCTCTCTCTGTTACATTCTATCATAGTTACAGTTCAGTTATATCTAAATCACTTACTCTTTATTTTTCGAGAATATCCAGATGGGGGTGAGACATGCTTTGAGTTTAACTCTAACATCATAATATCATTCTCAAACCAGACTGATATATGACTTGTATTTAAGTTTTAGCCATTAAAATGCATGAAATGAAAAGGAACTAATTACTACTGTTAACTCTTTATGGAATTAGTAGATATAAGCTACAAATATAACATTATATTATATTATACTTCTATGTAAATCTTAATTTTATTTTAATATATACCCATGTTAACTCTAATATTGTAGCTATACTTAAAATTCAATAAAGTTTCTTTATTATGTTGTTAGATAGAGAAACAGTGTCCCTGTTCAATTTGTTTTATGTTAAGATTTATTTTCTTTTTGGTAGTGTTGTCATTAGAGCTAAATTTGCATTAATCACTGAATTTTTCAAGTGTACATTGTACATTGCAATAATAATTCTGGATCCTCTAATTATTTATTATTGTGTGATGGTCTATATCAGATCATATATCATTGATACATTCTATTCTGTGAAATGAGATCTTATGATATGCATATTTTGTAATTGGAATTTGAAACAGACAATATGTCACTGGTACCATAAGTAAATTAATGATTTATAGTAAATTAAAAGAGTAGAATAATTTTATAAATTGGGTTGGGTTGCAGGAGCAGGTAAAGGCAGCTGCAGCTGCAGCAGCTACGTCAGAGGGGGAGGCAGATGGGGAGCTGTCCCCGCTGCCGGTGCTGGGGGGTCAGCTGCCCCGCCGCCGTGGAGGTATCAGTGCTGAACCTGTTACAGAAGAAGATGCAACCAGCTATGTTAAAAAGGTAATTAACCATTTTTTTTACTGAACCCCTTATGCTCCTTCTGAATTATTAATTCACCTTCATTTTTTAGTAAGTTTTATTTCAAAATGTACCAATTGATGATCAATTGGTACTCTATGTCATTATGCCAAAATCACATTTTGTCACTAAAATATGTTTATCAGTGTTAAAACAAGTATATACTCTAAATTAAAAGCACTTACTGTACATTTAGTTGTAATTAAATAAAAATGAAATTTTAAAGTCAGTCACAGTTTTTTTTACTACTATGTATTATATTTTAATTATACTATATTTGCACATGTATCAGATGTAATTCAAGTTGTAAAGCCTTACAGCAAGAGATGTAAAAAAGCTTGCGGCTTAGAAATATATTAGAACTAGTGATGATTAACCTATCTATCTATTTATAATATAGTAGAGTTTGATGGATGATGTAGAACTTAAAGGGCACTCTGATTAAACCCAACATCTTTACCATAACCATTTGACATAATATGAAGCTTAAATTCGACAGGTACCTAAGTAGTTTATAGAAAGAAGACCTTGACAATGCACTAGTTAAGTTTTGCAACAGATTCAAATTAAGGCAGTTTAAAATCTATCATAAGTAATTTCAGATTGAAACTCCATGCAAGCAAAGTCGGGTTTGGATAAATCAGTGTTTCTATTTTGTTAATAAACACAATCATTGTATGCCTGTTAACATCATGCCATTCTTAGTATGTGGATATGGTTGATGGATTGGATTGTGGATATTATGTAAACATTTTGTGGCAATCTTCCAGAAGTTTTTGACTATTTTAGAACCTGGAACAGCTGTTACTTATTTCAAATTAATTATAAATTTTGTTAAAGTTATATGGTAGATGTGTTAGTAAGTATCATATAATCTTGACAAAAACATTATTTACTACTGAAATGTCCGAACAATCCTCTCATTTATACCCAAGTAAGAATTAAAATTATATTATAAAATGTGAATTAATTAGCTAATTATAATATCAATTTGTAATAGTTATTTATGTTTTAAATAAATTCTTGTCTTAACTTTTTTATAGCAGATTGTTTCAATGAGAATAAATGACCATGATTTCATGATTATTATAGGCTGTAATTTATAGCAGAGACATTGTATGTTATGGAATGCTTGTTGAAACCTATTTGAAACACAGTAAATGTTATTGTGTGTTGAACAAATCTAGATTGTACATTTTTCAATTTCAGGTTGTGCCTAAGGACTACAAAACAATGGGGGCGCTTTCGCGCGCTATCGCCTCCAATGTACTATTCACCCACCTAGACGAGTCCGAGCGCGCGGATATGTTTGATGCAATGTTCCCAGTGCAGTGCCTTCAGGGAGAAACTGTCATCCGCCAGGGTGATGAGGGGGACAACTTTTATATAGTTGATTCTGGGGAAGTTGAGGTCTTAGTGAATGGAGAGCACGTGACAACAATTGGTGAGGGCGGCAGTTTCGGTGAATTGGCTCTTATATATGGGACTCCGCGCGCGGCCACTGTGCGCGCGCGCACGCCGCTAAAGTTGTGGGGGCTCGACCGCGACTCGTACCGCCGCATCCTCATGGGCTCCACTATTAGGAAGAGGCGAATGTACGACGAGTTCTTGTCACGTGTTTCTATATTAGAGAGCTTAGAAAAATGGGAGCGGCTGACCGTGGCGGACGCATTGGAACCGGTGTCGTTCAATGATGGAGAAATTATTGTCCGTCAGGGAGAGCCAGGCAATGATTTTTACATCATCGTAGAAGGCACGGCGGTGGTGCTGCAGCAGCGCGGCGCGGCGCCCGCGGGCGGCGGCGAGGCCGCGGTGGAGGTGGGCCGCCTGGGCCCCTCCGACTACTTCGGCGAGATCGCGCTGCTGCTGGACCGCCCGCGCGCCGCCACCGTCCGCGCCGCCGGCCCGCTCAAGTGCGTCAAGCTGGATCGGGCCAGATTCGAAAGAGTGCTGGGTCTCTGCGCTGACATCTTAAAACGCAATATAGCACAGTATAACAGTTTTGTTTCTCTTTCTGTATAATGGTATCACTGAAGTTGTGTATGTATCAAACATATATAGCAATGTATAAAGCATCAAAAAATTAATTGAATGAAACTGCAGAGGGTACAGTAAAAAATCGTTTTGTACATACACGATGCATTATGATAAAATGCATATGTATTTCTAGAAATAATATTTATATGTTGTTTATTCCCTACGGTTCATCCTAAGTATCTGGTAATATTACTTTCTTGTGGAACTAGACAGGTAAAAAAGAGGGAAATTAATGTATATCCGTGGAAAGAAGTTAGAATGCAAGAATGTATTCTATTTGCAACCTGATGTGTTATGAAACATCGGCAAAGTACGTATTGTTAATGTGTTTTAATACATACAATTGCCTAGTAAATTTATTAAATTTAGAACCGAAATGACTGCGTTTGTATGCAGAAGCATTAGTTATTTTTAGTATTGCGTATTTTTTATTATGCAATAGTTATTACCTTTCATACATTCTTGCATTTGTGGTAAATTTCTTTTAAGTTTTTCATTGTGTTTATCAGGTCCAAGGACTGACTACGAAACTTTTTACGACTTAATGTATCTTTAGTTTTTAACAGTACTTATTGTTGCAGTTGGTATGTGTTATCTTTCTTTGATTATTTTCTATTTTATCATTTATGTCAAGTAGCACTTGATATCACTAGCAGATATCGAATAAATTATCTTTGTTTCCTCTATACATATATTATTTACAAAAAAAAAATAGCGAGGTAGGCAGTATAGAAATTAAAGCAGAAATTTGAATATTCCTATTTCATCCGCCGGAATAGGAAAATTCAATTTATTTCCATTCATATTATCGGTATATATATTTCACTACTTTACCGGTGCCAAAGTACTTATGCAATATATTCATTATAATATATATTTTGCATATTTAAGTTCGAAACGTATCTACATCTACACATTATATATTTTTCATTGATATGCAGTCAATCCAGATAGCCCATGCAATACTTTATTTAATTGTAAGATATACTAACATCATTGTAATCACCGACTTTGCGGACTTTTGAGATTATATTTTCACCATTACATATTAATAAATGAAATTATTGTTTAAATATATTTAACACAATACTTAAAAACTAATGTCTGTTTGTTCATTCCCTTGCGCTCGCACACTGTTCATTAAAGTAAAACTATATTGAGTTGTGGGCACTTCCAGGAAGGTTTCGAGAAAAAAGAAATCCGCCGAAATCGCGGATATAGTCATCAGGAAAGGATCTTCAACTTAAACCGGCTTTAAAAATGGTATGAAAATTTAATTTATCTGTTATAAATTGAGTTTAAACGATTAGTTTTAATTATTTAATTGTAATGTATATACATTCTTAATGTTATTAAAAACGTTTGATTACGGAACTCTCGAACTTTCTCATTTTAAATTATTATATTAACAAATTCAAACAGAATGTAAATTACACTGCATTATAGTTTTATCGTTATTGTTAATGTCTAATGGAATTAACGTTTTAATATGAAAAGCAATATTTTATCGAATATATTTTTATTATTTATCTTAGTGTGTATTTTAGTGCCAACATGTATGGGCTGGAAAAAGTAGGTATTTATGAGGGCCGCAGATGTTCTTTCGGTTTTTTATAATATGCCCCGGGGGAAAATAGGCTCACATGATGGTAAGTGATTAGCGTCATCTATGGACATTTGTAACACCAAGAGAGTTGCCAACGCATTGCCGGCCTTTGGACCCTTTTTGCACTATGACAGCGCGAAGGCAAAACCTCAAAAGGAAGTTCATTCCACAATTTGCACCTTCAAGAAATGAACTGTAGAGGAATGTTAGGTGTCCAGGTGTGGATGAAACTTTGTCCCTCGGCGGGTGGTGCGAGATTAGAATGGCGACGAGGGTACCAGTTCAAACAGTTCTTTGAAGCACTCACCATTGTAGAGACGATAGAAGACTCAAACTGCTGTCTTTGATCAGATGTAAAGTAGTGCATTGGACTGTGGAGGATGCCCAGCTTTTCAGACGCCAATTTGGCTTTGTCTTCTAAATGATTCAATATGAAATGTCAACACTTTAAATAACGTTAGTCTTATAAAAAGTGAATGTGGTTTCTTGGAACTAAGGTGTTGTTACGAAGGGTTTTGTTTAGTTGTGAAAGCGCAGACTGTCTTCAGGCTAGTCTAATTCTGATTTCGTCCACAGATTTCTGAGGGGTATTTAGGCAATTGTAAAATATTTGATCGTTTAAATTCATACAATATGGTAGATTATATTATGATGTACATAAGATTTTTTGAAAATTTAATGGTTCAACCAGTATTGCCAACTTAGTGATTGAACATTAAATTTAGATAAAATAAACTTATATATTATGTCAATCATATTTTTTTGTTTCTGTTATGTATAAAACGCAACATTTCTTGTCTTGTATGCCACCCAGCGATGTTGTTTAAATTAGCATTAAAAATATGAAATAATTGGACCATGGCGTAGGGGGAACAGTCTATTATACTAATATTTGAGCATAAACATTTAATATTTGACCGTGCCTAAATAATGCCTAGAAAATCATGCCCTATACCTAAATAAAAGTATTGTCGCCACACCGACATATTTTTAAGCATAGTAAAAAAAGTATATATATATATATATATATATATTGTGGTAAATAATGTTGTCCGTCTTTGGTTTCTTAATGAGACGAAATAATTATGTTATGAGTGATTTTGTTGTTACTATTTGAAAATTAAAATATTATATGACATATTTTTGTATTCCGCTTTCAAAGTAATTAATATTTCTGCATATCAATATTGTAGCATATTAAATAAACAGAAAATGGAGTCGGAAACAACTGCTAATAAAGCAAACAGATAAAGTGAATATGACGTTTACGCTTTATTATTCTTACGATAATTTCGTCACTGCAGTGTGAGCGAACAGCTTCCATTTAATGTAAAACGCGTCAAGTTGGGGTCCGTTAAAAAAGGTTCGACAATAGATACCGTAGTCTTTTTCCGCGGCCGCCGGTAACACGATAAACCTATCAATATTTACGTCGTAAACCGAGCGTCCATGCAGTCCCGTGAAAAGGGTAGCCCGCCCCGGGGCCTGCGACCAGAAAAAACACCCTCGCACTCCAACACGAGATAAATTGTTACTACACCCGGGCGGGTCCACGAGGCGAATCCTTGCAGTATGATGTTAAAAACTGAGAGAATTACACTTTCTATACTACTTTCATAAGGTGGAAGAGTTTTATGTTTGTTTGTATCGTTTAATCTCTTCTAAAAATTCTTTTTGTATACGAAAGTCAGATTCAAGAGGAATATTATAGGTTATGTAACATTAGGTTAGACCTCTCAATTATACTCAAATATTGTTGTTAAGTAAGTCGGAAGAAAAAGCACTCCCGAATTGTTTTAATCATGCGAGTGAAATCGGGAGGTACACCTAGTAATAAATGTTTTGGTTATGGGTCGTAGATTTCCTGTTTTCGGCCTGTCACTACTTCAAACATACAAATGACCAAACGTCATTGTCGACGTCAGTGTGGAATCTGGTGGTGGGTAGTGAATAATGTCCCTTTTTCGAAATAATTTTGAGTCGTAATATGCGCACACTTACTCATAACTAATATTTACTAAACTCCCAGTATAATCATTTCACATTTCCACGAAGTACCACGTATCCAACTACAAAATAATTCCTCACATCCTACAAAATGCTACCATGATTCATCTGCTTTAAACTTGGATATAAAAATCACTTTAGAAATAACAACATAGTCTCAACACTCAAAACATTGACGATATGTACGAATTTCAAAATTAGCATTGTATATCTCCAAACAAATGGCTACGGAGATTGGAAACAAAGACTAATGATAAAACATAATGGTACGATTTGGGTTATAACAACGACGCAATTGCGAAAGGAGATCAAACTCGACCCCCAGATAAATGGTCGATAAAAGTTTGCCGAAAAATATAAATAATGTTAATCCTTTACAAGTGTTCCTTGCGTACATTGTGACACCCATATAGCGAGCTTGGAGAAATTTTATGAAAGGAAATTTGCTTTATTTGAAATGTTCAAAACAATGAACTACCCTGCTTTGTATCGCGAAATACACTCAGCAACAAAGGCCGGCGATAAAATGGGATGATATGGCCGAAGCTTTATGAAACAGATGCGCTATCAGTAGCTACGGACGCTTTTGGCGGAAGTAACTCAATTAACAGATTGAGAGTGGACGTATATAAAAATTCTGCAAGAAATGTTATGTTCATCTGGGTCGCCATCACCGTCACAGCTGTTTGTGTCGTCAATCAGCTGATTTCCCGCTAAGCCATAGTAGATTAAGTGATCCAGGTAGCTGATAAATCTTATATTTGTCCCTTTACATCGTTTTTTTTATGTTATGTAGTAGCATACTTGCAGTATAGATGATGGTAAGTAGCTACTGACATGACATGTGTAATCACAGATGCGGTGCGACTCTTGCGGACACAGATCGAATGCCTCGTGTTCTACATATGCTGGCTACCACACCGTTACACCGAAACACAAGTAGCCAATCCTACTGCTTCATGGCATAAATAGGTGTGACGGTAGTAACGACCCAGTCGAAAATATGTATGTTCTACCTCCCGTACCTAGTTTTATTGGCATTAACATTTCAAATACATTTTAGGAAAATAACAGTAGGTAATGTACGTACGTTTGCATCGCAAACTTACGTGTGAATCGCATGTACTACAAATTTTGAACGAGATAAAAAGACAAACTCTCTCCGAGGCTCAGGCTATACATCTACATGCCGGCACGGAACCGGTTTACCGTAGTGCTCCTGATCGTCATTTAATTGGACCAACCAACGCTTAATACATTTTTTACTCTATCCCCTTATTTATTGAGTAGCATTTCAAAGGAAACCGAAACAAGCCCATTCATTCTTTTGTAATTATCGGTACGAAATGAATTTTCGAGTTTTGTAATAACAGGCTGCTCACTTCAATAGGACACTCAAAAAAGGGAAGGGCGTAAAAACATTTGTTTTGTTAGTATGTTTCTTCAACTCCTGGTGTTATTTGTTTTTAAATAAAGGTTTTCATAATTATAAAGAAATAATTTATTCCAATAAATATTTCAATTTTTAATAAACCATCAGTAAAAATAATAAACATTGCCTCTTTGAAATTAAAAACTGTATTGCGATATATTCTAATTTTGACCAATATAGGAATTACCCACATTTATTATTTTGTAATGTTATTATTATTATATACTGTATTACAATATTTATTGATATACTTTCAATACCCATTAAGGAAAGAGGTCGTCCAACAGCAAGCATTATAATTATTACAAGAAACTAATGGCCACTTACGTGGATCGTTATCGTTACGAGATATGACACGACAGACGCACCGACAAAAACGTGGGAGAAAGACGCGTTATTGTCCATTGTTCCAGCGATCTTGAGGATAACCTGAGGAAGATCACGGTCGAATCTTTTTCATATGGCTGATGCAGATCATTGAAATATTTCCAAGCTAGAGACGCTGAAGTATCTTTCGTCAAACTGAAAGTTTAATGTAAATACGTCAAAGCGCTTTCACACCACAATCATCTTGTCAACTTTTGAAATATTACAGTAACCGATGATTATGGCAGCTGCTAGCCATTCCGCTCATTTTTCTTCTAGTATTCAATTCGTTCGCCGGGGTCCTATTGTCCGAAACGATTACTACAATAACAACTAAGTATAATAAAAAATATTTAATAATTTCTAAAATGTCTCGAGACTACAATATAAGTAATCATTTGTATCCATCAAGTATTAAACTCCCCAATGGCTATGCAACGCAAATAAAGGACAGGCCGAAAAATAAAGTAATTTTCTTAGACGTGCCACCCACACATGACGTTCCCCTTGCGAGAGGCACATCCGGAAATTCTATCAGGCCCCTAAGAGACAACCTGATTGCACCAACGATCTACAAGGATATAGTATATGAAAACATTAAACCCGTGTTCTCCTTGCTACGTATTATGGGCGTCCTCCCGCTAACGAGACCTTCATCTAGTGTAAACCAATTTCAAATCGCGTCCCCTTCTATGTTGTATTCCATCTTGTGCTACATTTCATTGATCAGTTATGTGGTATATCTTTCACTTAACAAAGTCCAAATTTTACGCACTTCAGAAGGAAAATTTGAAGAAGCAGTCATTGAGTATCTCTTTACAGTGTACCTTTTTCCTATAACCATTGTCCCAGCTCTATGGTATGAAACTCGAAAGATTGCTCAAGTTTTGAATGGATGGGTTGAATTTGAGGTAAGTTTCAGTTTATTTTTATAATTGTCTTTCTATCGCTATAATAAGTGTGACTTTACATACTAAAGTATTACGTGCTTACAAATTATCCTGAGCTACAACTACTAAATACTTTAAAAAAGAATAAAGTGACAATTCAGTAAATTTAAATTATTTGAAAGGTAAAGGTTTGTTTAGTTCGCGACGCCCAGATTGCGGTCAAGTTTACCTTTTGTGAGCCTACAAAAATGTGAGCTCGAATTGCTTTGAACAAACAACTTTTTATCCGGTTAGAATGGAGGGTGCCATTTGGACGAGTGCCAAGAGACACAATGACGAAGAATTTTCCGGAAAAACGACTTTTGCACCTGGGCTGAACGACTAAGCTACTTACTAGCTCTATCAGCAGAATATAGATTTATTTCTCGTACTTTATTTACGTGTTATATTTACAAATTATTTAAAATTATGTAGAAATACTAAATTTTACGAAATTTGGGTGGTCCTTATCAAAATACTCAATTATAGTTGAATATTAGTGAAGTGAACAACAAATATGTTTCATAAAATCATTTTTTGAAACACCAAGTCAATTCAGTGCCTACTTATAACTACGTATTAAGAACTTTTTATTTTATTATCCAAAAACTAACATATCATTATATTAAAGACCAAGTCTTTGCTCATATCGCAAAGCAACACTTTTTAAACTAAATATATATTTATATGTTGCAGGTCGCCTATAAAACACTTTCTGGTCGCGCTCTTCCATTAAACTTGTACAAAAAATCGCTAGCAATTGCCGTTATCATCCCAATTCTATCGACTTCTTCTGTAATCATCACTCACATCACAATGGTCCACTTCAAGCTGATGCAAATAATACCGTACATCTTCTTAGAGATACTAACATACATCCTGGGTGGTTATTGGTATCTACTTTGTGAAACGC
>DWIE01000260.1:0-17754 GCA_018248235.1 Choaspes benjaminii
CACAATATACACAATTACTACTGTGATTCACCGACACGCACAATTTTTCTTTTTTAAATAGATTTATGAACCTTAATGGAGGTAAATTAAGTAACATAAGTATTTAAAGTGTAATTTATTGAGTACGTTATTATACCAGAGTCAAGGGCAACGGATAAATTACACACGAACTTCACGAATTTATGAACACTACCCATGCTGGTTACATTGTTTTAGATAAAGTAGGCACCTATTCTTCGTTAATGAATTTACATATAAACACATAGATTAACAAAATTTACTTGAAGCAATAAAAATAGCAATACTAATAAATTGCCTATAGTGGTTTCCATTTGTTTTCGTTTACGTAATCGCCCTGTCTCTATTATTTGCATAATGGTATATTAGCACCTACATTTAAAGATCATTTTACTGGACATACTTCCTTATTTCTTATTTTCAGCTTGAAATTATAAGTGGCTTCAAAGAATCCCGGGATGGTGTCTGTGACGTGGACTATGGACCGTCTCCCTACATATAACGTGTGCTTATCTACTTCCCCTACCCTAGCATTTGAATCATGCAGAGATTGCGACCCTTTGATTTGTATGAGTCAGATTTATGACTAATAATTAAACCTGTTATATCAAAAACATCCTATCATAACGCATCCTCCAGAGCATGCCCACTCCAAATAACCTATAAACGATCAAATAACACTACCTAGATTTTTGTGCTACGATATATCGTCACGATTAGAGCTTTTGGGAGTTGAAATAAAATAAAGCAATGGTATCACATCCTGTATACACATATTTGGTACGAGTTTACTATATTTCTTAGTTACATCGTTGCAATTCATTCCAGTATATATCCAGAATATTGTTGAGTAACTAACCTACGCCATGGACAACTGGTATGTCCAGTAATGGGTCTATTGTGGCGTTCATAAAGATAAACAAGAGGGTGCAGGCTTTACGACTACAGTTTTATTAATCAAAAATAAAAGGAGCATCCTTCCTTGTTCTTCTTATCTAACTACAGTGCATATTGTTCATTTTATTTTTATAATCTGTTATGACACGTTTAAATGCAAGTGTTACTAACTAACGTTGTACAATGACAATGAAATTTATTTTCTCTGATTCACTATCCGTTAAAAAGTAAATCTTGTGACACAAATGTTATTGAATTCAATTCATGAATCATAATATCTGTTCCTGTGAGTGGTGTGGTACCGTGTCGGTAATTGTGAGTAGTATGGCGTGCCAGTCTGGCTAGGTGTCTAAGTGGAACGTAGGTGCGTGGCTGCGTGCGGCGGCAGGCGTATGCGGGGCTGCGGGCGGACGCCGAGCTAATCTTCTCATTGCGCGTGACCCCAGCCGCGAGTCTCGCCGGGGCCAGACGTCGTCCAGGACGAATCGTAAACTTAAATTGTTATTTAAGGTCAATGTTAATCCTGATATTATTGATCGACGCCACCAACGGTCTCGCCGTTTACCGTTGACTCCCAAGAACTTATCTAGCTAGATCAAACTACTTTTGCGCCCCACTTACTAGTCTACGAATCTAGGCGTTCGCTAAGACGTGTTTTGAAGGCGTTAGTACTTGGGTTATCATTATACCGTAGCTAGTACATTTAAATAAATGATTGACCATATAACAAAAATATCAATCAGCCGTGCTAAAGTTAAGTAAACTTCGTAATTTTGGCTGTCTTACCCTGCTGTTCGAGCTGCGACGAACATTTCGGGCGACTTCCAAACCAACTCAAACCGAATCTTATTGCATCGCATTCATCGTCTCGCGCGCTCTGTAGGGGGACATTGCACTTTCATCCGGTTCAAAGGCTTAAGATATTTGCCGAACTTATATCAGTAAGGTATGTAAAAAGCCAATACAAATAGTTTTCCTGGGTAAACAATAATTTTGCTTACAAACATTGAATTAAGAATGTAGTAATGTAATGTTAGTAGAGGATACGAATATGAAACGATCTGCACCAATCTGTTTACTTAGTGGAGTGTATACCACGCCACCTATTTCTGATGTGAAATAGCTTTGTGAGTTGATTCTGCTTGAAGAGTGTGGCAGCCGGCAGGATTTATGAGCCCATCAACTTAAACCTCTTGATACTCATGAGTATCTACGCACTTGTAACCAACTTAGAACAAAACCTATGGATGGGTCTGTTAGTCTATTACAGTTGTCAGGGGCTGCAGTGGTCACTTAACATCAGGTGAACTGCATGCCCGTTTGCTACTCTAATATTCACTTTTAAAAAAATATAGACTTGAGAGAAAGACCCACTCACATCATGTTTTTAGACATTAATTTTGATAAAGAATACATTTAATCTAATAAACACATGGATGCAGACCGTTCCATATTTGTATCTTAGACTATTATTACGCGTATATAAATAAGTAGGCGCAATCAAAGTCATCAGATAAGTAGACTATGTCTACAAAGGAGTAGAGTAATTAATACATTATTTTACGAAACAGACCCTGAATATTTTCAGTAATATTAACGTATATTTCTACTGCAGCTACTTGTTCATTCATTCATATTCCACATTTTATACAAACTACTCAGTGATTTCTATAACTGGTCTATGCTGCAAAAGAGGTCCTTGACAGACTAACGTAAGTTGCCAAAACTGCTAGAGATGCAAATTGGTGTTTCAACTCCTTGTCGGGGATAAAACTCGCGTAACTTTTGATCGGCCTGTGTAATCACTTAATTACACATATTCCTGTTAATCTGGAAAGCTTAGCTAAGCAAAATTACATCAGCTATGTGAGCTGAACTAAATTTACTTAAGTTAGCCCTTGGTCCACAACAGGCATTAAGAACGCAGGGGACCAAGCTATGAAATTAACCTTCACCTGTATACAAAGAAATGGCAAAAATAAAGATCAAATAAAACAAGAATTAAATTTCATTTTAATTTAATATTAAAACATGAGTTACAACAAATGGCATCTTAAAACAAAGTCCTAAATACAAATAGTAAAGCTGCTCAATATTATCAAATCATCAACAGATGCTCAAAAAAAAATACATTTACTTGAATCCCTTTTTCATATAACATTTGTTATATTATAATAAATTATGAAAATGGCCCATACCATACTAAATAGTAATGTTAACTTGTTTGTAAGCAATAAATCTAACTACACTTTGTAGGCTTTTAATTTTACTATCTATTTATAACACGATTTAAACAAAACAAAAGAGATTCAAGTAAACAGTGGGTTCATCATACCTAAGTAGTTTTGAATGCCAATTGCAAAAACGCAAAAAATATTTTTGATCCCAAAATTTTATATATTCTTCTCAGGCTAAAATGGCTATACTATTTCAACAACTCCAAATACCATAATCACACAAAAGCTGGAATTGTCTAAGTCTAATAATATTATTTATTGACTATTGGAAATCTATTACGTTTATTAAGTACACAAGTGAAGGATTTATAGCGGAAGTATCGGATGTGAGAAGTATTTTGTGTAAATAGTCTACCTACAAATATATTTAATGTGCATAAATTTTGTGCAAGCATACAAAACGAGGAGTAGTCGAACAGTGAGCATATACTTAAATCTCTGAGTTATTATACTTTACAACATTCAACAATATTATCTATGAATTGTCTAAATCTGCATTTTGCTATGATGAAACAATGCATGACATTTCGCAGACGTCATTACTGTATATGTTAATCATTTATTCAAACAATCATAACCATAGCTGCATTAAATAAACTATCAATCATTAATATGCTGCATTCGGTGGACTTTTGTACTAGATTTTGGGATCAATCTCTTATATATTTAACTCCACTCCTGCGCCGGTTTTTAAATATCATTACACTTGTAAAAGCATAAAAAAGGCAAAATACGAAAAAAATAATCTTAAGTGTTAAATAAAGAGTTCATATAAACTCATTAAAGTGTTTAAGAATTAGTCAAAAAACCTAACAGTATTATACAAATAAATTAGAAACAAAAACAATTTGTTCTCTGTGATCACAAAATCGAAGAGCTGGCGTCAAGTGGTGCCAGACCAGAAATATAGCATATAGCATATAGCAGAGAAACTTTATCACGGGCATCCCAGTACCCAGAGTACAACCAATATATTATTTTTGTTTAATATAAAACAATCACCTTATTGCCCTTCCTATTTACACCATACACATACAAAACATATTAAAAAAAATAGAGAGAAATTTTAGTACATGAATAAGGCATGATTGCAGTGCATTAACTCTACTCATTGTAGTTGTGTGTCTCACTGACCAGATGGAGTAACTTACTATACCAAAGGATAATTTAAAAATAAAGCAATAATAATTAATAACTAATATTACATTAACAATCTTCAAACAACTTGACTGCATCTAACCTCTATTAAATCTTTTCAACACTCAACATCAGTTCGCACCAGGGGCCTTAAAACATTAATTTTATTACCCTAAAATTTTATTGTTATATTATAACAATATTTAGCCTATATAAAAATATAACTATAACTTAAAAGATACTCTGCTGTTATACAATCAGCACAAGCTATCCTAACCTAAAGTTAACTTTTTAATGATTATTTATTTACTATTATATGAGATTATTATATAAGAAAAATAATAGATTTAAGGTTTTGACCTATAAATTATTTAATAAATAAAAAATGGTTACTAAAGTATGAGCGAAAGCAAGATACAAAGTTCATAATACAAAATAAAAGTAAATAATGAACTACTACATGATTTTTTAATACAAAAATATTAAATTTATCACCTAAAATATTTATATACAAAACGGTACCAGAGATTCAAAAACATGATCATTTTTCTGACGTGGCGCTACACACATCTTTTATTGTCCTGTACCTCCAAGCCAAAAAGGAATGTAATTCACTCATTTATACATCCACCAGCCTATTTTCATATTCTACAAACCTTGCATATACACGTGACAAATTGTGTGTTAACTCTATATACATTAAACCTATTGTCGCTTACATGTTAGTACTTGCTAAGAATGCTTGTATTCTCTATCTATGAAGGCAATGTTACATTATGTTCTATTTTTACATCATGCAGTTTCCTCTTCCATTGTATCAACGGTCTTATGATACGAGAAATTGGTCTGTAATTTCCTGACTAGCAGTAATGGATATCAGGGGAAGATGTCCTACCTTCCAATCTAGAAGCCATTGACAGCTTTGACTTGAAGCTGGAACTTTAGAAAACCCACCACATGATATCATTGTCTTGCTTATGTTTATTGTATAATCTTGTAAATCCGTGGTTATCAAATATACCTTGTCACTTTCTAACTAGACGTATATAACTATGCTAGAAAGAGACAAAATGTATGAAAAGACATGAGCAACAAATAGTTGCTAAAATATCGAGATGGCATGCATCCATACAATACTTATCTACTAAAGATGTGGCAGTCATTTTACTGAAAATTATGTTCCTTGTTTAATTAATTGACAACCAATACCTAGAAACTTTATAATAAAGGCACATTAGCCATACATTATCTCTGCAGTGCTGTCTTCACGTGCGATCGTGATGCCTCGGCACTCGGTAGCAACGCGTAGGCAGGCTCCTAACGTTACCAACTTTCTGCGTTTCGGTTTCGTCCAAATCAAACCCTTCTATATCTTATTGTTATTTGAGTAGATTATGTGTATATTAATTTTAATTTAATCAATTATTAGACAAATAAAGAGCACCTGTCGTTACATTCTCTTTTAACTTCTATAATATGTTAGTTACTAAGAAATAAAATTTCATAAAAATCGCTGCCGCTCAAAAACTTGACTAAGAATACGCGATCACATGTCTCCGTGCGTAGTGGCACGGGCAACTTATACCGCACACGTTAACTTGTTGGCGTATGGGCCATTTATGCTATATGCGTTTATTCGATGGGTGCTACATTTAGGATAACTATAACTGCACACATTCACTTGTTGTGGCAGCCAGCACGAGACTAATTAACACGGAATTTGTCCGCTTCTATGCATATGAATCAGGCTGGAGCATATGTAATACGTTCAATAGTTCGCATCTCAGCCGAGTTTGTCTACATGCGAACTGGCTGCACATGCCACGTAGGCGAGTCCAATAGTGTGAAGGCACTAGGAAAAATAATATTGTATATATTAACTTGTCTTAGTGCGAGCGTAACACTACATAGGTGTGTGTAAGGTGTATGAGGCTGGCACGGCAGCTACAACCCCACGTGCTCACTGGTGTCAGTGTCAATTAGGGTTGATATTCACCATCACCAGTGTTTATAGACTTGCACGCGTTCAAACGTGCCGGTGTTATCTAGTGCTGACATTCACTGGCACGAAGATAAATACAATTTCACGCGCTCACTCGTGTCAGTGTCATCTGGCGGTAACGATTATCAACACGAATATATATACAGCCGCACGCGTTCGTCCACTTGTGTTGATGTTAGCCGGCGCTGTATTTGACCGGCGTGAGTACAACACAACCATACGCGTACACTGCGTCGGTGCCATCTAGCACTGAGGTTCACCACTCCAAGGGGTAGAACAACTGCACGCGTACACTGCGTCGGTCCTATGCAGCGCTGTCGAGCGCTGACGTCCACCAGGCCGAGCAGCCCGGGCCGCACGCGGCGTTCACTTGTGCCGGTGCGTGCGGGCGGCGCGGGCGGTGCGGCAGCTGGTGCGGGCCGCGCAGGCCGCGCAGGCGGGTCAGGAGGCGCGCGGGCGCGGGCGCGGGCGGCGCGGCGCCAGCAGGTAGGACGCGTCCAGCGGCGCGCGGTTCCCGCCGCGGGCCAGCAGCCGCCGCGCGATCCCGTTCACGCGCTCCTTCTGCCGCTCGCGCGACGCGCCCCACGCGCCCGCCGGCCCCGCACCGCCCGCCGGACCCGCCCCGCTCGCCGGCCCCACTCCGCTCGCCGCGCTGCCCCCCTTCTTCGAATTAGAAGAGGTGCTAGCAGCTACTACTTTCTTTTTCTCCGGTTTTGTATCAATTGTAACTTTAGGAGTCTTCTCTGGTGGCGCCGAGTTCTTCGCTGCACGACCCTTCAAGTATTCAGGTAATACTTCATGCGGCGCGTAGGTCCTGGTGATCTTGAGCCGCTGCGGGAAGTGGTGGAAGGCGTAGGGCTTGGTGCAGATGGGGTACTTGGGGCGCGACACGCGCGTGAACAGCCGCGCGCCGCGGTCCACCCGCAGCTCGCAGATGTACACGTGCTGCTCGGCCGCGCCCACCGGCCGGCCCTTGCAATAAGTGTTCAAATCCATGACCCAACATTGTGACATAACAAGTTCGATGGGAACTGCTTCATACAGTGGCACCCTCATTACTTCATTGGGGAAGAATTTTCTAGTAGGTTCGTGGAAAGTCTCATGAGGTCTTAGATAGTGATGCCCATAAACATATCGCTCCTGCGTGTCCTTGTGTTTCCACAGACGCTCCACTCGGAATATGTCCAGCTCCGAGACGGGAATTTCTCCAATAGTTTGATATGTATGTTTACGGACTTCACTCTCCTTATTATGAGCAGTTGCATCATCTTTGTCCTTCCCTTTGATGTTCTTCAGTTTTTTCCTGTCGACACGCTTAGTTTTTGGTGAATCAACTTTATCCCCGTTCTTTTGACTCACGTCGGGATTCTTTTCGTCGATGGGGATGTCTCTTAACACATACACCGTGTCGCCCTGCCTCACTTGAAGATCTCCGCGCATCAGCGACATATAGAATTGGTGGCCTTCTTCTGTGTAGTCGTCCAGAGGTATTTCACGATCCACGTTGGCGTTGTCGGGCGCGCAGTGGTGGCAGTAGTGGTTGTCGGAGGTGTCGGCCACGCGCATGCAGCGCGCGTGCTGCCACACGCCGCAGCGCGCGCCGCCGCACTGCACCATCAGCCCCTCCTCCACGTGCAGCCCGCAGATGCACATGATCACCTCCTCTGTTTTCGTCTTTAGCACAAATCCAGGTGGGAATGATTCATTAGACCCAAGAATTTTGGTCAATATTTCAGCAGCATCAGATTTTGTTGTGTTGTAGGCTTTCCTGAGTTGTGTCGCGGCAGCGCCTAGGTTAGAAAGTCTACCGTGCTCTCGTATGACAGCAGTAAAGAATCCGTTCACATCCGAGTCGAATTTCGCGACAGTATCGTACCGACCAGCGTCGATGTTAGCCTCGATGGCGCTCAGATCCAGTGGCGACGAGCTATGCGATTTATTCCGATCTGCCTTCAGTTTTAATAGCGGAGTACTGAGGAGTTTGTCTTCATCATCTTTAGTCGCAACTACAGAACTGAAAAGCGCCTTGAACACTTTGCTCAACCGTTCCTTGACGGGCAAGCTGGTGTCGTCTTCAAGCTTCGACAGGTCCTTCGAGCCTTCTTCCTTCAATGCTCTGATCGCTTGCAACCTCTTAAGGAATACCTCTGGGTTCATAGTATCAGGTAACGTGAGAGGGTTAACGTTGACGTTGGAGGGAGTCGGAGTCGGTTGCGAGACTGACGGCGCGGGTGGTGGGGATGGCGGCATAGGAATGGTTAGTCTTTCTCGGGTTCGACGCACATTTTCCAGATTCCTGAACAAGAAGCAGTGCCTCTCCTTAACCAAGTTCCGTTCTTTAGCAGTGAGCGGCTTGATTTGAGGCTCCTGCCACAGTTTGTTCAAATGCTGCTGATACTTTAATATAGTCATATTTTTGTCTTCGCAGGCGATGACGTTCGGTTGTTCTGACTTCTTATTGCATTTAACAGCCTTCCTGGGTCGTCCGACGCGTGGCTGGTTACCATTAGAGCCTTGCGATTGGTTCGAAGCGTTAGATGGAGTCCTAGATTGCGTCTTGAGGGGCAACTTTGTTATCCTCTGCGATTTACCTCCGATCACGCCACGGCAATCTTCAGAATCACACTTACAAGGCTGACCAACAGCGGGATTGAATAGGGAAAAGTTGTAATCGTATGTCAACTCCTCTCCTGGTTCTATGTCTCGCAAGGCAAACAGGGCCATTCTAAATGTACCTGTAAATGTTACATAACATAAATTACTTCCGTTATTGCCGTATAGAGGCATTCTCGTCTTTAAGATTAAAAACCTGCGTAGATTCTACCACCGAAAACTATTATTTATATCAAAACATTATGTAATATAGCATACATTTACTAGGCAGTATTTACTACCTTTTAGAGTACAATGTTGTAGAATTGTATTATCATAGGCTGCAGTGGCCACTTATCATCGGGTAAACTGCATGCCAATTTGCTACCCAATTTTTCAGATGTTTTTCAAAAGGAATGCATACCATTAGATGTCCATTTTTGCATTTCGCAGTTAGGTCGACACGAGTGGTTGACGAAGCGACCATCTCCGCCCATGCGGTGCCCGTCTATAACGAGTCCGCCGTCCAAGTGTAGGCAATAGTGATGGGTATCGCGGGCGTAGCGTGTCGCCATTCGTTCTTTAAATTCCTTATCTGAGACCACCTCTCCAACATATTCTAATATGAAGTCCCCAGATTTTATTTCATGCTTAGTCCGTACACCCCAACCTTTGTTCTCTGTCATAAACTTTTCTAATCCGGAAGCCCATTCGTGGCGTTGAATGCGTTGGTTTTTGCATTTATCTCCGCACGGACACAGCTGCGGAGAACATTCGGAGTAAACAAGCCTGTTAATGCAATCTTCGTTGCAGCCAGAAGAAGAAGCGCAGTTGCAAGCGACACTCTCACACTCATCGGCCGATGGCTTCACATCGTAATACACATTTGTCCGAATTTTCTTATAGTTCCAGGAAGGAACAGGTTGATTGTAGTGCTGTTGCCACCATATATCATATGGAAGTGTAAAATGTTGCAACCGACGTCGCACCCAGCGCTCGCAATAAGATGGTGGAGCTAGCAAACCAGGTGGGAATTCTGTTTGCGTTACAAGATTCTTTCCTTTTCCGTCCGGTTTTGGACTGAAAAATAAAAACGATAAATTTGATGTCTTTAACATGTTCTACAATTAAAAATACACAATTCACCAAAAAAAATACTTACTCTTCTTTGAAATAGTCTGAAAACAATCCAGCCGCTAAAAACTTTTTGCGTAATCGTGGATTTCTTTTAGACACCACAGGTTTATCTCTGTTATCAACACTACTTGCTGGGCTGTCGTCCCGCGAGGAAGCCACTCTTTTTTTACAAATAATGCTTTTAGAGAGCACATCTATGCTTTTTTCAAAGTCGATCTCTTTCTCATGCAAGGGTAACGGCTCACTTTCATCGTGATCATTAAGCATATCATCCGATGAAGGCTCTCGTGATTTTGAAGCTTTGCGACATACAACCATGTCCAGTGAGCTTTCTCGAGAACTAGACTGTACTTCTCGGACTTTTTTGTTAGTATGATATGATCTAGATTTTCTCCTTGTAGCAATACTAGCAGGTCTAACCGCTTTTTCCGTGACTGTCTCAGTTACGGACTTCTTGCTCTCAATTTTTTTATTTGTTTTATTTTTACTATCTTCGACTACATTATCGGAGCTTCTTGTGAGTCTCCTTTCGCTGGGATACAAAACTGCTAAGCTTGATTTGGGTCTTAGGCCTACTTTTGTAGAGCCCTTATCGGCGACTTTACGTTTTGAAAATATTTCCTCTACTTCTTGTGAAGGCGAGATAGCTCTGGTCTTACGCTTTAAGCGTTCTATGGTATCTAACTGAGGAGCTGCCTTAGTATTTTTCAAATTTAGTAGACTTAACGGAATGCTATCTTCAGGGTCATTGCTCAGAGAACTAGTTAAAGAAGGAATGCTATCTGTTTCACTAAGTACTTCCCATTTATTAACATGATTTCTTACATCTTTGTCATTTTTAGTTGGCTTCAGTTGTAAAGCTGGGGCTCGTAAAATTGATGTATTACCATTTTTCCTGTCGTTTATGTTCTTCTCTGGAATAGGAGTTTTATTTGCATTATCTGTCAGAATGTCTTTCCCTTGTAACTTTTCTAAAGCCACAACTGTTAAACGCCCTTGTTTTGGGCAATCTTCTTTGTTCAAAACAACTTTAAGTTCAGTTTTCTTGTTTATCGTACGTTCTAAGAAGCTACTCATAGCTTCACCGTCTTTTGGCACTCTTTCAAATGCGGAGTTATCATTGTCTTCAGAAGTTAAAATATTGTCAGAACTTATGTTTTGACTACTGTTTTGCTCGATTTTTTTCTTCTTTCTTTTGACACTAGGAAAACCTGTCCTGTTTATAGCTTTTCGCCTTCTAGATTTCTTTTTGGATGCATCGGCAGATTTATTATCAACAACAACAACAGTAGATTCGGGTATTTTTACGGACATGCTCGATTTCTTTGACATATCATTAATAAATTTATCAGCCTGAATTTTAGGCACCAATACTTTTGTAGGTAACACTAATTTACTTTCCCGTATTATGCTGTTACATGTTTTCTTCTTCTTTTTATCATTTGCTTCATCGTTTTCGTTGTTCAAGTTCCGTTTTTGTTGACGCAAGTTATGCCCACTTGTTGTTTCTTGAATTTTATCTGATATAACAGCAGCAATGGATTCTCCTCTTTTTGGTCGTATGATAGGATCGGGAGTTTCTGAAATTAGCGCTAGTGAAATGTCTGACTCGGTATCTATAGCACTCAAAAGTGAGTTTTTATCGGAGCCCCTTAGCCGTCCTCTTGCTTTATGAGAATCGTTTAGAACACTGGCAATACAAATAGATGATTTCGGTATTTGATCTTCTAAGTCAATGGACGGTTCAAAAATTCCAGTTGGTTTATCCTCATTAACAACTATACATTTATCAAGGATAATTTCTGTAATTTTTGCTTTTTTACTATCTAAAAGTTTTCCTTTCGAAATTGGAGACTTAATTACAGTAGCTCTTGTATTCACTTGAGAAACTTCTTTTAATTTATGTCTCTCTTCAGATCCTTTATTAGTACTATCTAAATTGTGTTTCTCCTTCTCAAGAATTCTTGATTCTATCGATTTGCGTATATTATTATTCAACAATGTATCTAAAACTTTGGTAGCAGCGCTAGGGTTGATTTTAGAAACCAAATTGCTTGTTAATCCTTCTAGCCTATTTTTCTTACGCGTCATTATTTCAGATTTTTGAGCTGGTGGAATTGAACTTTTATATAAAGAACGAGCCGACATACTTTTTAAAGGATCCATAGAAGAAGGCTCAGAATTCGGAGTCATATTACTGTTGTTTGTATATTCAACACAAGCACTATCTTGTTCTTTTATATCATCCTTAGAATTTGTTTGGCACAAGTCTTTGTTATTGTTTGTGCTTACCAATTTATCCTCTGATAATTTTTTAGACAGTGATTGAACTACTTGGTCTAAGTTAGAACCAGCTTTATCTGCTTCTAAGCGGTGGCGCTTTTTTGGAGTTACAATCGGTGCTGAATTCCTCATAGGAGATGATTTTGTTTCAGACCTGGGTGATGACATTTTATGTGTATCTTGGATCTTGGACACATCGGCTTTGGCATCGCCTTCTTTAGACTTAGGCAATGATTTTTCCAAATCATGAACCATTTTATGCATTGCTTTTAATTTCTCTGATGCCTCGTATATTTTTTTGGATAACTCAGATTGTTCAGCTGTAGGTTTTTCGATGGAGATATCGCCGTCCGTTTTATTAATTGAACTCCCCGCGTTGTTTGTGGTTGAATCCATATTAAATTCAGTATCTTTGATCGAAACATGTTCTGTAGTCGCATAGCCATTTACCTTCGTTCTTACAACTTCATTTGGTGATTTGTCTTGTGTGTTCGACTGCACACAATTTTTTGAATGATCACCTCCTTTTTTATTTTTATCTGTATTGGGTTTTGTTTTAGGAGAATCTTCACTTTTTTTCATATCCCCTAAACAATTCGTTTCAGTGCATAAAAATTTGTCAGAATTAACATCATTCTTGGAATTTTCATCAAATTCAGAACTGACCAAGCTTAAACTAAGAGAATTATTAGTTGAAGAATTTATATGATAATGCCTTTTTTTTAGTGGAAGCTTGTGCTCATTGGTGTCCTTACCACCTTTATTTTGAGATTCAGTTTGTAATTTTTTATGTCGTCTTTTAGACGTAGGTGTAACAATTTCTTGGTTATCAGATGTTTTTCGTTTCTTGGAAGTTCTCTTGACCACCTTATTAGGTGCAGGTTCTAAAGGAGTTTTTTCTATACTCTTAGGTGCAGCTTGTGTAACAGTTGAAATTAACTTGGGTGCAACTTGACAGAGCTTTAAAAAACTTGTTATAAGGCTATCCATATCTTGAGAAAATTTTTGATCCACTGTATCTCCATTGTTACGATTTGAATAAGAATCGCGACACCTTGAAACCGATCTTGAACGATGTCTCCTTTTACTTCTATGTCTATGATGCTTGGTTTCAGTTTTTACCGTGACACGTGACGGTCTTTCAGTATTATTTAAATTAATTTTAGGCGGCGCTAATACAACAGTTCTCCTGTGCCTCTTTATGTGAAAAGACGGCTTAATATGTGGTTTTTTAAAGTTTAGAAAAACATTTCTTGATAATGATTTATTTGGAACATAACTATTTTTTGCTTGTTCAAAAATAGTTGGCAGCGGTTTAGTAGGACTTTCTTTTTTTGTTCCTGACAAATATGCAGAATTCGATTTTGTCCTACGACTTTTAGGTGAGAGATTTCTTGAGAAATTTTTAACGTCACCCTTTTTTGTCCCTGAAAGCTTCGCAACTGTACATATTGGTGATATCCCAAACTTATGAGAGAAAACAGGTTTTAGAGCCGGCAAAGGACTTCCAATGTAGCTGGCCTTTGTAGGAGATTTAAGCAATGTATTGTTATTATTATGACTAACTTTAAATATATTATATGTAGTGACAGGCCTTTGCAATCCACTGAATACAGGGCCAGGCGCAAATGGATCAGAAGAATTAGGTCGCAGTATATGCTTTTGTGTCATCTTATTGAAGCCATAATTGTATTTAGACGGAAGTGGATATTTTGTGCACACACTTATGTACTTAGGACTAGCATTAGATTTCCGAAGGTAAGTCTCGCATTCGGAATCGCTCGAACTGTGGCCTAAAGTTAAACTACTAAATGTCTTATTTGTCAATAGTAGTATTTCTTGATCGGATACAAAATGTTTCTGATTTTTATAATAAGATCTATCCCTTACTGATCTTGTTTTTTTCAATTTGCGCGTCCGCCTTCTCATGCTTCTGACGCTATAATCAGTTTTATAACCAGACTTGTCACTTTTATATCCAGATTTATGGTCACTTTTATAACCTGACCGATAACAGTCACTTTTGTAACCCGATCTACAGCCATAATCGCTTTTATAGCCGGACTCTATTAATCTGCTGCAACTTTTATAAGGTTTAAATTCATAGTCACTCTTGTATCCAGATAAAATATCTTTATATTTTGGATTTAGATCAATTTGCTTCCATGTTGGATCGAGTGGGTCTTCTGCAGCGGCCTCATTTTCGCTCTGATGATCCCTCCATGCATTTGATATTGTTTTGCTGTTCTTTTTTGGCATAGCTGCTAATTTGCTATTAACCTCTTTTCTCTTTGCGTACACTCCAGATAACACTGACCTATTAGACGGTAAAGAGTCATCATCACTGTCAGCGGAATCATACTGATTCTTATCCTTCAATGTTTTAGGCGTAGTTTTAGTTGGTTTCGTTTTAGCCTGCGGCTTTCTACCCACTTTTTTTCTTGGAGGATATAAAACCCTATCAGTGGCATACAGCATTCTGTCAAGTGCAGCAATATCTAATTTATGGTCATTCTTCTTGGGTTTCTCAAATTTATTTTGTTCTTGTTTTAAGGGAACGGGTGATGGTGCTTCTGTTTTAATCTGTTTAATTTCGTTTTCTATCCTCTTCTTTTGAAAATCGTTATCACTTGAATCAGACCTTACTCGTATTCTGCTTCTTGTTTTTGATTTCGACCGCATACTTTTTCTTTCTATTGTGTTATTTTCCTTTTGAATTGATTTTCTACTAAGCCTATTCTGGCCATCCTCTATATCATGTCTTCGCAATGGCGAGTGTGTTGGAGAATTGTGATTTGATAAAATTCCTGAATCAGGAGACACATTAGGAGGATCATTGTTGTTATGAAAAACATTAATACCGTTAGCCACTGATTTGTCTTCTTTGTGAGATTCAACTCCCTCGTTAACTTTCTTTACTTTTCTTGGCCGTCCCCGTTTTCTTCTAGATTCTAATACTACGTTTTTCACATCTTCTTGAGATTCAATAGAATTCGTACTCATGGTGTCCAACTTCTGATGGTCAATTTGACTAATGGAACCTAAATCAGCACTTGCTACAGTTATTGGAGAACTTTTTAACAGATCACTTGCACTGCCTATCTCTGACCCCCCCGGTGTTATATCAAGATTCATGAAATCATTGTTATCAACACAGTCGTCTAAACTTGGAAGATTTGGGATGGATATGCTAACGGTATCTGTGACACATGTTATATCTTCCAGATCTTTGTTGAATTGGGTAAGCTCTACTGTTTGATGGCTACTTAAATGTTGGCTTGTGTTGTTATTCAAAAAGTTTGGGGTTATTGGAGTTATTTCTGGCAAATTGTTAATCTGACCCAAAACACAATCACTAATTGAGCCAACGCCGTCCATGGAATTTGTATTGAGCCCACAAGACAACGATGTTGACGCACCAGACGTGATAGGAGTCAAAGGAGCATTGCTACTCAATAATTGTGTCTGCGCAACGAACTGTTGCAACAAGCTGGATGCGTATTGTGTAGCGTTTTGATGATGAATCGTCTCTGAATTAGAATTTTCGTTCTCCGATCCTGACGAATCAGCCGTAGCCCTTTGTATTGCAGCGGTCACTAATTGGGGTGTAAGTTCCATTTCACTACTCGACCCATCTCCTGGAAAAATATAATTTATTTTATGTATTCCGGAAGAGTACATGTTTAAGGTTCATAGAATCTTGTCTTATCCCTCTTTTTAAGGGATGCTTGGTCGTATAATACTCGTTTCAAATAGAAACACAACTGTGATTAACGTCGCAGTATGTGCAAAGCAGACTACATTTGTTATGAGCAAAAAGTCCAGAAGTCACTTACTATGAGAATCATATACTTGACAACTTCATAACGCGAAAAATATACAAGCAAGAAGTAAACAAGGAAAAGCTTACCAGTATCAGCAATAGACTTATCATCATTGTCTGGCGATGTGTTATGAACAGAAAAGGTCGAGTAATTGGGCTGTTGCGCCGGCGCGCTCGGTGTTTGTTCTGGAAGTAGTTCCAAAAGGTCCGCATCGTTGATGACCTAAAGAATGTATTTTAGTTTAGTACGTCACATCTATTTTCTATATGGAACGAAATATTTTTATTTTTAGAACTCCGCTCCCTTTTACGTTTGTATAACAAATTTCCTACAAACTTCAGGTACTTCTAGCTATAACAGTTGATTGCGATACATGTGAGAATTAAAAACTATTCTGATAACAATAATAGCTTTGTCATATACCTGTAGTTGACAAGCAGCTGCGAGGGCGGCACTGGAGTCCTCTGCGGATCCATGAGCGGAGCCGCCAGCGGTTTCCGCAGTGTCCGAGTCCGAAGACACGGAGGACGACGATGATGATGACGACGATGATGTCACCGTCGAAGACGACGAGCTGCTGACGCACGCGGCGCTTTCCGCCGTCGGCGATGGGAACTGTAAATAAATAATAAAACTTTAAATAATGAAGAGAGAATAAATCATGGCCAAGGGCATCTTCATACTACGATTTCTTAAAGTGAAATTGATATTATGTGGTTTAAATGTACAAATGTTATTTAAAATTTTAGGTCGCACCCTTGATATGAAAAAGTGAAAATAAGTAAATAAAAAAAGTAAAATTGTAGGTACCATCGAAACTCATATTATCTGTATTAAAAAACCACTATATATACTTATAAATGATATGACTATGTAGTTCGTATTATGCACATATGAAAAAAGTAGATTTAAGTTTCAAATAAAACCAATGTAGATAAAGTGTTGTAGCACAGAATAAATAACATGACCATACTATGAAGTCGTACAAACTACTTAATTTAACCAGCATCGGCGGTGGAGTGTCGCAAGCGAGTCAGTTCCCCATTGACCGCAATGCTGCACACCTTTACGTTTGTACCTAATGTAGTCGTTTAGACTTAAGCAGCGCTAATTTTTGCCATATAAAATTCATTAAAACAGTTAATAGCGAATGTGATAAATAAAATTTAAATAAAAGGCATATTTAACGAAGTCGTAAATGGTAATACTAGCCGTATAGGCTACAAACGTATTATGAAGGTTATGGTAAATTACGTGAAATAAATCTTTCTTGCTTTGACTCGTTTTGACTAACAAGATTTTATTAAATTCATAGAAATTGTAAAAGATTTTCATTTTTCGTTATTTGTAACAAAAACTATTTAACTATTAGGAATGAGCAAGGGTTGCCAACAATATTAACACACATAATGTTTAAATTTTAATACAACTTCAGAGTTATAAGGAAGCTGAAGATTCAGAATGTAATCTTTATCTTATCTTATATCTTTAAACGAGCGATTCTTGTAAATATATATATTTTAAGGATCTCGGGAACGGCTCCAACGATTTTGATGAAATGTTGTATATAGATAGGGTTTTGTATTTTAAGTTTATTGATATAGGTGTCATTCCTGAAAAAGTGCGG
>DWIE01000261.1:0-17725 GCA_018248235.1 Choaspes benjaminii
GTTACATAATATTTCCTTTTTATTTAGCATGAAAGCGCGATTGCTGAACAAGAGGTATTAGGTTCGATTCCTAGGTCAGGTAAAGTACTATAGGGTTTCTTTATGACTGGAAAAACCTCAGTAGTAATGTGCCCGGTAAATGACAACAGGCTTGTCCCCTATATTACATGGGACCTATACATAACTGTATGTGATGTTTACCTCTGTATACACCTTCGGGTAAATACAGGCATGATATATGTTTCTTATATTATATTTACTATTTATTGTTGTACTATTTACTTCTACAGTGGTACGTGTTTTTTTTATTACGTTACATCTCGCAGATACGTGGGAACATTGAAGGTGCCTATTTTTCTCGAGCACGCAATATTAACAATAGTAAATTGAATAAACGTATACATAAGCCTGTAGAAAGTTTTGCACTTTGAGTAATTAACCGCGTAGATATACAAAGGTTAACTGTTTTGTTACCACCCATTGTGTGTTCACTTAACATGACTCCAATTTAAATTGCCTACGATTATGATGTTCTTTTGCTTCGACGATGTCTACCTACATTCATACAAACGTTTCTTCATGTCTATGTATGTGAGATATAGTAATAATATAAATATATAATAATACAATAATTTTCACTACTCATGTGTTATTGGTTACATTTAGTATTATACCTACTTACTGAATTAACTGATTTCCGTTTTTTTGTAGCTATCGACGAGTTTTAATGTTATTAGTAAAATTATTAATAAAAAATATATTTGTTTAACTATAATAATTACGGTCCAATTGCTACCATTGGGCGACCACTAATACATTTATTTGTACAGTTAATGATTGTGCTGTGACAATATAAGCAGGTCAAAGAAAGTCGAGTCAACAAAAACCAAAGCGATGAGAGTCATGGTTATTTCGGGTTTTTAAGTAGGTATTGAATACTAAAATTCAATTATAGAGTTAGTTCGGAATGTGAAATACACAAATTGAACCCTGAATAGAGGTTTGTATCCTTCGTAGAATATTAATTTACGTGTCTTAAAGAGGAGGAAATTCAAGATGTGAGGTCGTAACCACTCTCAACACCATCTCAAGTATTTGCCTACAGCTTCGCCGGAACTCTCCGCGGGCGCTTTCAGGCTAAATCCTCGCCTTGAAGAGCTTTACTTCAACAGCTGTTTGTCTGTGGGATTTATTGGTGTTGACGTCAGCAGTAGAAACTCCATTTTGATCTTCGTATACTCTTTACTTTAGGTCAATATTAACATTATAATATATGTGTTATAAATGTGGTAGCGTAGTTATTTGGAACATTTTAAGTCTGGTTTTGCACGGGTAGAATAACATATACGTCAATTTATTTTTGTTGTAATGTCCAATCAGGGGTGCGTCGAGCGTGTTGGATATCATATCTCAGGAACCATTTTGTCAATGGATGAAAATTACATCAAAATCCGTTCAGTAGTTTGTGAACTTATCACGTTCAGACAGACATGCGGCCGGAACGAAGCACTAATGAGTATAATATGTTTGAACTAAACACGTTAGATAAATAAATAAATATTTACATATCTTCGGTTATTCTCGACGAACATTTACGGTATCTACTGTTTGTAGATAAAACCTGAGCGAAATGGTTTACGTACAATAGCAGCATGACGTGGGACATCTACGGTTATCTCCCCAAGACGTCCATCGAGATATCCCGCCCATTGTGGACACTCGGCCAAGAGATACGTATATATATTTATAATAGCCCGTGAACCATTCAGTGGGCATGGAGGCCGACTGGCCGAGGCCCGTATCGCTCCATTTAACATTCTTGCATGCCTCACAAACTCAGACCGATGGATAAGAAATTTATTTAAATCCAATGTGTTCTTTAAAATTGAATGAAAAGATAATTATGAGAGCGTGTATTGCAATAATAAATACAAATTGATGCGTCAAAAATTTAAGATAATTATTAGTGTGACGCAGATTGTGCAGCGGTTTTTATGGTCTTTTTAATGTTATGAATTAGTACACGGGTGTGCAGTCTACCTAGCTATTGCAGCCCCTGATATCTGTAACCACAGATGGGGTGCTACTCTAAGGACATAAACCAAACGCCTCGTGTTCAGCGTATGCTGACAATATTTATACATTATTATTTAATTTTTTTTTTAAGTATATGGGGACAAACAGGCAGACTGCTCACCGGATGGTAAGTGATTACCGTCGCCTATGAACATTTGCAACACCAGGGAATTGCCAACACGTTGCCGGCCTTGAAGGACTCTTTTTAAAATTTGTTTGAAGAAAGTTGTAGCACTCAGAAAACTCAGGAGGAAGTTCATTCCACAGTTTGCACGTTCGGGGGAGAAAACCACGTGCAAATCGAACAGTGTAGGGCCGCCAGGTGTCCAACTTTTATAAATCTATGTTTGAGCTCTTCATATATTAAATAATAAAGATTTCACTATTAAGAATCATGAATAATGAATTAAGATCTTATTTCCATAGACATTCCCAAAATGTTCTTTGCGCTCACTACAATTAGATATTAAAAGTCAGATGATTAAATAAAGCGAGAACGTGTAGAAATTACGTGACTCATGAGCACCAAGTCAGAATGTATCCCGCGAGTGTGTCAAGGATTGTTAAAATTTCCTTTAAGCTAGCTAAGCTATGGCCGATATAGGGATATCGAAGCGTGTAGATGCTCGAACAGCAATACAAGGAACCCCAAAAGTGATTTTAGTCTTCAAACCCTGAAAGAAATCAATGCCTCCAAATCATGAGTTTATAACACGGACTTTTGAACACCTATTCAAACTGTGTAAAATTACAATTCAAAATGTAATCCTATAGGATTATATATTTATATACATAAAATCTAAAAGTCAATTCCATTCCGAAAACGACAATCATTCGGGTCGCCAATCAATTTCGGCTGTAATTATAATCAGAATCCTGTATAAGTGTGGAGCTTAAAAACAAATTGGACATTAAACCTTCGATACACGCGTCCCAAAAAGCTGTCCGTTTGACCTTCGACGGTTTTAAAAACACCGAGACAAGCATTAATGGGCGAGGGTGGTAACGGTCGCAGTCCTGAGAAAACTAGGTCAAGGCACTTTAATACAAATGATTCGAACATACAGTTTTATATCCATTTGTCGTATCAACATTCAACTGTCTCATAACTTCAGATTCTGTATTGCTACTGGTATATGAACCAATTAAGGATAAACATATTTAAACATGGTAGCATTTATGGCTAGATCACACGAGTTATTTGAAGAAAGTTATAGACTTCATCTGTAACCATTAACTATAGCCAAAGAGTTTATTAGCCATTATGTTTAGTGATGGTAACTGCCTACATACCCGTGATACATATGGTTTCACAAACGATGGTTAACAATCGCAATGATTGACGTTGATACGCGGATAATAGTCCACCGAGCTCGTTTTGCAGTCCGTTAACTAAACAATTTAAGACCAGGGGCCACCTATTTCTTTACACGTACATATTTAGAACTGTTTGATATGTATGTATTACAATTCAGCAAAAAATAAAATTGAGGTAATTTATGATTATTGTTATGTGAGAGCAATGATCAGTAAGCAATGTTGTTGTGGAAAATCAGGCGCTTACAAGTATCTACAAATTAACATTGTAGATTATAAACCAATGCATCAACTAAACATGAGAAATGCAAATACATTATAATATATATATAAATACTGGACACAAGTTTTCTTAGATGAGTACATTTCCCAAGTAATCACTTAGCTATGTAGCGGTTAAACAAATATATGTGCTTACTATCTCACGATATTCTTTACTTTACAAAATGTACGCGTATACGAGCAAACAATTATTCATCTTACATGTTTTTCTCACAACCTATTGAAGAAATGTTCTCAACGTCAAATTTGATGTTTCCTATTGCCCAGTTTCTCCTATTAACGTGCTTATTGCAAGTGCAAAGTAATAAATGTTACCCATGTTATGTTAATAAAGAGTCGGTGAAATGCCAATCTCTCATTGTATACAACTCATCTTCCATCCATCCTAAGACTCCTCTGACGGACCAATAATATTTTTTCTTTTCGTCAAATATCATGAATTAATAAACAAAACGAATTTTTAATAAATGCAACAAGTTGTAGGAATCCATTACTTATGGCTTCCTAAATATATGGAACCTTAAAAAATAAAGTACTTACCTTCAGTGAGCTCAGCTTATGATGCATTTTATGTTGACTGGGCGTATGTAGGTAATTCGGTCTCTAGCACATCAATAACACAATTTGCAATAATGTATTCTCAACCATAAAGCGATTAGTAAATAAAATTCGATATAACCATTTTCCTTTAAACACAATAAAACCGATACGAAGTAGTTCACACAATTAGCTGTAATTAGTAAATATGTCCTTTATAACAATATCACTTAATCAATGCACACTTCCGCGTCAGAGACGGTCACTATGATAGCACTTGACATAAAACCTCCATAATATAGCTACGTCCCATTCCCCTGGCGTAGAACGTCATAAAATCTCGGATAAATATATTAAATTCGATAGGTTTCCCTTTCAACGTAACCTGTTGCAACGAGATCCGATCCAATGAAACAGTACACTAATACACAACAGCACTTGTATTATTGGCAAATTTCAGTAGTTTTTATGAGTGAAATTTACGGTTGATTCGGTTTCAAGATTGAAGAGTTTGCGCGCGCCCCCTGTAGGGCCTGGAATCGACCAGGCGTCCCGCCGCGCCACTGAGCGGTGTCGCGAGGCTCCCGGCAGCTCGCCACACGCATGCGTGCTGCGCGCGCCACGATCACCACGCTTATCTCTATCCTAAGACACCCGTCCGTACCCGACCTCGCTTCCCAAACCTACATCTACTCATTCAACGGGAATAGGAATACGATGCGTTGCTAACTATACGAAGCTCGTGGGTCGCATTGCGATTCAACACGCAACCGGTGACAATAGCCGCATCACTAAATGTGATCACACATGTTATCACGAGACCTCTACCCGGGCTACGTGACGCCCCAATTACTTCTACTCTGTCCCGTTTTAATTAAGGCCACTATGATAAGCCATATCTATCGAATGATCCAAATTTTCTAATCGGTGGCGAGAAGTTGATTGACTTATTTGTTGGCCAATTTGGGGTTTACAATTAAGCGTTTGTCGTGATTATCGAAGTTTAAAGTTGCATAAACTATAATGAAGGAACGGGGATTCACAAAATGCAGAAGCAAGCAAATAAGAATATTTCAATTTCACTTTTTAATAGTTATGTTATTAAATCATATTAAGAGAGAGAATCTCAGTTAAAATCCTAGAATTTTAGAAATTCTTGTGGACGCAGCACATTAGTCCTTCGCCGGTTCTATCGCTTGAATCGTTCTTACACATACCAAAGACCTCTCTCTCATTTTACAATTTTTAGCACTATTAAAGCAACGTTATTTTAAAATGTGTAAACGTTATTATATACACGCAGAACACGAGGCGTTCGATTTGTCCTCAAGAGTAGGACTGTATCTGTGATTACAGATGTCATGGGCTGCAGTAGGTACACAGCAGGTGGACTTCAAGCCCGTGTGCTACTTCATGACATAAAAATTACGTTTTAAAAAGGGTCAATATCAGGTTTCCCAAGAAACCATTAGACCTTCAAAGATGTTTCCCTTGAGTAGCAATACACCTGTCATAAGCCTTGGACTAACGATTACTTTGACCAAACTGGTTCAAATGTTATAGCCAACAGATATATAGTTTTGCTTCCCGCAAATGCATTATCAATAAAAATACTGGTGAACTTATACAAGTAAAACTGTTCATTAATATAGAATTGAAGACGTATCGTGCCCTAAACAAATAATGTGTTGTCGAAAGTAATTTGCATGAATGTCGGACGCCACGAGCTCACGAGACATCAGACATCATGAAACAAACTTTTCCACATAAAGCTAATTGGCCTGTTTGGTCGCTCGGTGGCTCAAGGGCGAATAAATGAAACGGGCGGCTTGTAATATTCCCAAGTGTATTTACGACATCTTTGTATAAAATTTACATAAAAATAACAATGATTGCAGTACGCGAAATCATATTCGCCAGTAACAGTGTCAATGCCTGCTAGTTGTCATTATTTTAGTTATTATAAATTAGTTGTACATATTTAAAACTTGAATGTTGATTGGCATATGACATACAAAGGTGTGCATTATACTAGCGAATAAATCACGACTGAAACCTGTACATAGTATACTATTTTTAAGACCTACATTTTTATTATCGTAGTAAAGATCCTCGCCGACAGTGCTCTTACTGTAGAAAGGAATTAACAGATGGTGTTCTTATCGCTAATGGTGCTATAAACACAGGCAACCAACAAAAATTTGGCAGTCCCAAGATAAGTACCGGTTGTAACAGCCGGTTCCGCCATAATACATCAAACATCTCATAACTTCAGTTTCCCCACCGCGGAATCCGCATTCCATTAAGATCCCATACTATACATATTTTTAACCAAATATTTTAAAGTTCCAGATAAATATAACAAACGCAAAAGTTAAAAGGCCATCGTTTCACAGCAGAGCAAAATCGACGAGGTAATACGAATATGAATTGCGAAGTCCGTGTACCAGAAGGAGGAAGTTTCGAGTAGTTCCATTTGCGGGCAACTCATACGTTGCAATATGTAAATCCACCAGCATTTCATCTGCACGCTACGTCGCGACTCATTCGCCAACAATGTGCGAGAGAAAGTAATACTTCGTACGGCACACTATGTTTCAGATTATAACACTGTCGCCACTACACAAATACCAACCAGTTGGCTTACAACTGGCTTTTGTACGAAACTGCCATTCCATTTAAACGGTTACAGAAAATTTTGAGATCCATTATTAGGGTATAGAAAAAATATGAGTTGTAAACATATAAAGAGAAAAGATTTATTTCTCATTTTGTGATATTATTAATTAGAATTCATTTAGTTAGCATAATTATTTCTTATCTATATAAATGTTACGCCTTCGCTGCATTATTAAGGAGGATCGGTGCACCTGGTGCATCTTATCGCGATCATCACACTTTGAGGCTACATTCAACTTAGTAACGTTAACCATTTAACAGGTAATAATCATGTTAGATATATATCTTAAATCTTATACATTTTATCGAACATTTGTAAAGTTATCTTCAGCAACATTATAATCAGAAACATGCATTAATTGATCAATTTCTTACTTTAGTAAATTATCATCATCGAATAGGCGACAAGATCGTCCAAAAAAGTTTATATATAATCAACATGATAAATCTATAACAAGACAATCACATCAGGTAAATAACAGTAGTTCCGAGTCTCTAGCGTTTCTAACATCTACTCGCCTCCTAATTGGGCACCCAATGTAATATATTGACAAGGACAACAATTCAGTCAACATTGTACCTAAACCTCTAAGAAAACTAGTTATTAATCCTATCTAATTGCTTGTCATAGCTCCGTTTGAAAAGATGAAAAAACGCAAGCACCGATATAAAAACCCCCCGAACTACGTAGGAGTGAAATTATAATATATATTAAGTATTAGACAATAGCAAAATTGTGGTGATAAAATCTTTTAAAAATGGAAACAGAGTTATAGTATACCAACATATTATAGAAACATTTGTGGATCGTTCAATGCACTCCAATTTTTTTTACAGATAAAGTTCAAGCTTAACATAATTCGGAAAGTTAAAAACAAAAACATTATGTATTTTATTTACAAAGCATTTCCTATCACTGATTTTGTGTTGTTCAATCATAACAATAGCTTTATTAATTACTCTTCACACTAACACTACAAACAAACAATCCGTTCTGTAAAGGCTCCTATAATTATCATATCGGTTGATAGAGCAGCTCGCATTACTTGCGGAGCGATAGCGTCTTTAACTTTTAGCGTGAATTCGCGTCGGCTAGGAGATGGTAGCACTCCACCCATAGTGTTAAGAACCCTCGTTCTACCCGCCACATCTAAGGGTTTCCCTTCTTGACTGTTTCCAAGCACTTTACGCACACACGATGATCTGCACGCATCCTTCTCAATTTCGAAGAGCTCACGTGCTGCAATTTCGTACGTACGCCTCTTGTCAACACCTCCGATGCTCGTACTGCTACTCTGGACTCCTTCTGAGATTGCTTTTGCTGCTCCCGCCTTTATTAAAGCCGGCAAAAGCAATTCCGCCACAGCACCAATAGTCCGTGATCTTAAGTAATGCAGAACTTGTTCAGCTTCCCGCGATCCATCGAACAGTCTCCTTTGGCGCGCTGCCGGCACCGGTCGAGCTACTTCCCACGCCTCAACCCATGGATTTCCTTGCAGTAGCATACGGTCGCTTAAAGCTCCGCCCCCATCTGGTTTCCAATCCCGAGGAGAATACCATTGAACAAAGTCACACAACTCAGCCCCCGGATTAGCTGCTTTAAACGCCTCCATATCAGAAAGGAGAGGGGCGCTCATCATCCTTGCCCAAACCTCAGAAGCTTTCACACTTTCACTCTGTTGAGCCATTAGCTCAGCGTCTTCCTCCAGTTGGTCTTCAGTTTTTGGTGCCGGATCCTACATAGGAAAGATAAAAATTAAATAATGTGTTCTTTATTGTTTGGCTCTCATCACTTTATTTTATTTCTACTTCAATTATTAATTAATCATTTGTTACATGAGGACCTCCGTGGCGCAGACGGTGACGAGCTGCTTTGCTAAACATGAGGTCGCGGGTTCGATTGTAGCGGCGAGATGAATTTTTCCAATTTGTTTCGTGTTTGGAATAACCTAACGGGTGGTAGAACATGAAAACGTCTCCGGAAAATGCTTTCAAATATTCTACATTGTTTACTTTCAATTTAAATGCGTTCGAGTGTTTTATAACATAAAATAATATTTTATATTATAGTACAAGTATATGATGACTTAATCCAAATCGATGTACCCTTCTTGAAAACCACTTGTTAGCTTTGCCAGAATAAACACGAGCAGTGTCATAAGTAAAATCTCAGCAAGTCATTATCACAAGTTGGAGAGCTAGAGACATTAAGACATAGTCACTGTTTGAAGTGAAATCTACCGTTGGTTTTTGTCGGTGCGGCTCGATGTCATTGGAGTAATGAATCATTTTAAAAGCTCTCTCATTACATTCTAATACGTTGCACGTTATTTAACGAAAGTAATTGAAAACTGAAACATTGTAACGTTCTTGTACATTTGAAAATGAATACCTGCTGTTATGAATAGAAGTTGAATTGAAGAAAATTGATTGAGTTGTGTGAGTGTGTCATATCTAGTGTATGAACGACACAACATTCCGAAGGTGTGCACCTTAACAGTAGTCCTGCGTATATACTGACCTAGATTGCGCGTATCGTGCGCTCTAATAACTACTTAGCTTCCTCTTGTATTGACATGCTAGTGAAGTGCTTCATAACATAAATCAATTATTACCTGTGTACGAGGAATGTACAATGGTGCTCCATTCTTAAGTGTTGCACTGCCAAGCCGGTTGAGACGCCCTACAGGTCGGTCCCATGGCAATTGCTCTTCAGCATTTTCATCTTCAGAACAATCGAAGAATTCATCGTCGGAAGAATTCGCTACTGGATTCCCTTTACTCTCCTGCGCTCGTTGGATGCAGCAGTTAAGGAGTTGTAGTTTTTGATGCAAAAGGCAGGATCGCGCATTGGGCGGCCCCTCAGCTACTCTGTTGACAAAATCAGCGAGTTACTTAGGGAAGTTGATAATACCTACTAGTCTACACTATTAATTTTTAAATATAAGATAAATAATTATCAATTTAATGAAATATTTCAACGCTGAGATAATAAAAAAAAAACTATTAATAGCACCTATCGCAGTCCGCCGCTTCGTTTTAAACTTTCACTTAGGAGGCAATTTTCAAGATAAATACATGACCCCAAAAGAAAGCAAATACATCTTTTGATTCGAAGACGCAATGACTAACTCAATATGTGAAACGTTTATGCTGATTTCTTCTCTATCGTATATGCAAATTTTGAAAACAGGTATCGAACATGAACACCGGTATGACATATGAACATATCTCGCCCACCTGACGCCCAGCACTGGCATCCCAAATATCTCTCGTTTTCTGTGCCACGACCTACAATCAGCGAAGACTATGTTAAACGCGCGAACGCGCTCGGCACCGTTACCGTATTGAATTACAAATGTGTAGCGAGACGACCATGAGGCGGGCGCCGGCGAAGCAGCTTTTTACGATGCTTAACAACTAATCGGTCGGTGAACCGTTTGTTTACCGGAGTCGGTGGGACTACTGCAGCCGGGTGTAGGTCAGGGCGCGATGGTGGGGAACCGCCGCGCGCACAGTCCGCCGCCGACGAGAGCCGCGAGCGCATCCATCGCGCAGACATGGGGTCTCGCCTACGGACCTAGACCTGAATCGCTTCCTGAACGCCCAACGAACGTGCCCCCTTTCCCATTGTTGTGACCGACGATGATAGACTGTTTGTGATTTATCGAAAATATAACGTGACAGTGCTCGTCGAAAGTGGTTAATTACAAAGGATTTACATAAAACTCAATCCGGATTATCGAAAAATGGTAAGTATCAGGTGCCTTATAAATTTACCAATACAATTTTCTTCGACAACCAGTAGCGCACGAGAGAATCTCTCGTTCCGTACGACGGCCTACTTAATGTGTATAAGCATCTTCAAAGACCGGCACAATACTGAGAAGGAACCTTATGTTATATTCAAATATAAAAACAACATGATTTGATTTTAGTATAGTCTAGAACTTAGGCTTCGACGTCAAATTGATTTCTAAGAAAAAACTAATTTTTTACAAAAATAAGCGTAACCTTAATTTACCTATCTTTTAATACAAGTAATAACATTATCCGTTTATTTATACGTGATTATTTTAAAATTTAAAAAGTATTCCCAAATTACCGCCTGTTGCTAATCATCTCGTCTTTGGCGTCTGGACGTGTCTTGCACTTTCACTATTATCTCCGAATATTAGTTACATTGTCTGCCAAATGGCACAACCAGACAATGGTATTGTGCAGACTCGGCACTTACTACATGATTGCATTAATTGGACAGATTCTGCAGCGCCCAGATAAGAGTGGGCGGGGTGGATACACGAGGGATCGTCACCCCAAATTAAATAACGTTCCCAGATGTTAGTTGGCTGAATATGCTGTTAATGAGATCACAATGTAATTCAGTTAATCGACAGGCCAATCACCCTCAAGCGACGAGCGTTGCCCCAAGCTGAAACTACTTCGAAGCTTACATTACTCGTTGGAAATGCACGCAGTAAAAACTATTTATCTTTTGTCTTTACTGTAATAATAGTAAATTATTTTTTCTTACTGAATAAGAATTAATGTTAGACTAATACCGAAATACATTATACATCCAATTATTTTTTACTTTCATAAAATGCAGTTATTTTGATTCGAAATATTGACATTCATATACTAATATTAAAAATCATATACATGATATTTGATTTACATTTGAATCATTGCTTTTAAAATTACGAACGTAGAAGGTATTTTGATCGTACGAAACATTAGGTACAAATGATCTTAAACTATGTAATTTATATAATGCATGCTAATAATGTATAATGACAATGCTGATTGCAACAAAGTAAGAGCGTAAGTTTTAACTTGTCATATAGAAAGGACTTCGAGTACATACGACCTAAAATTTAGGACTCCGCCTAATCGCGCCCCTAGGCTTATTGCGAGAAATACAAAAAAAACTGATGCTTCATGGAACTACTTAAGCTTGTTAAGTATCAGTAGTTATCATTATGTCGCCGTGAAAGTCTTCGCCAATAGTATTTATAGCATTCGAAATTTCACGGAAGACGATGGAGTGGACAAAAAGCTAGCGACGTTGAGCTTGAAACAATGGGCAGAGGTAACTGTGCCGCTGATTACTCGGCCGGCGGCACACGCGCGCACGCCTCTTAAGCCGTGAGACCTCCATTGTAACTTGTACTGCACCTGTCTAATTATAATCGAGTGACGCCTCGTGCATCGAGATAACCGCATTACTATCATCAACGGCCCGTGCCCTACAAACAGCTTATAGGTTAATGGTTACGATGGCACATTATTATAAAGCCATAAACTATAATACATACCAGTCGGTTATTTTTCGAGGAAGCCGCAAAACCCAGATGGCGACCGCTGAAGTTGTTTAAACTTTTCCGTTATGAAATTAATCAACCGTCCCTACTGTACCGAAGCCACAAATCTTTCCTCACAATTTAGAATAATTTAACTCAGCAAAGTTAAAGTCTTAGCGTCGCTCTGTAATTCGTCGCAAAAGTTCCCGAGCGCTGAACTCATTTAACTTTTATAACACCTGCTGAGGAAGCAAGTGTCCCCAGAACCACATACGAATTAAACGTAAGACGTCGCTACTTTTGGGTTGTTATGTACAAATATTAAGGTACTTCTTGTTTCATGATTCACAGGCACGATGTTGTTTAAAGTTGTTATGATAACTTTTAAATGCAGTCAGAAACCGTATAATGGTTTATAAAACTTTGGCATGTGATTAATGGAAACTGACACACCTATCGTGGAGCATACTTCTATACATTTCTACAAAAGCTCTAGACTTCGAAGTAGAATAAGCTGATCTCATATTCCATAAATCATTTTACTCGTGCATTAACGTATCATATATGAAACGTTTAATAAACTATACTAGAAAGCCATACATATTATAATACAATTATTCAAATATAAAATCTTGAGAGAAACTGTAAAAATTATGAAAGAATATTTTGATCAATAAAACTTTCTTTTTTGGCAGCTCATATAATAATATGAAACATTCATATTGTCAATGTGCCACATTACATGTATTTAGATAAATATTAAAAATCACCATATAATAAATACTCCTGGAGACTATAACTGTAAACGTAAAATAGATACTCACTAACTAAGTTAATGATAACATCCAGCACACAAAGCGTCCGTATTTCAACTCAAACCAATCTGTATATTAATTTGATGAAAGCTTAATCGATTAACTTTCTATGCTGACCGTCTAAGCATAAAGAAATGATTTTAACTGCATACATTCTTAACCAAATGTACTATATAAGAATTCGTATTTTTAGCAAAAAAAGTAAAACCAAAAAAAACCTAGGCACCGCGTCTGTGCAGAAATAACGTAAGGACCATTTTATAGATTGGCTCATAACTAGAAAATCGGCTTACAATAGGTAAAACAAAACACGACACGGTAGTTTGTTGAACCCGCGAGGTAGCAGGTGCGAGGTATTCATCTCCGTCACGTGTGCGAGCCGAGAAGATGGATTGGACATCGACGCGCATTAGCGCTCTAATGCTTCTAATGCGATTGTCACTCCTGCTGTACGCACAAGGAATTCCCCCAAGAAATCGCTTTATAAACAGTTTGCTTTTACCGTCGCACCTTTTCTATATATAGACAACGAACTGAAAGCTACATGCTACATTGAAATTTAATGTCAAATGTATATCAGCTTAGGATTGTGAGGATTCACATAAAATACTGATTCCTGATAAAAATAAAAGATCCTAGAATAATAGAGTCTTTGGAATGGTACTAAGATATATATTGTGAAATATGTTCTTAATTACATTTAATGCTTTTAATAATAATACATGCACACACGATTTGCTGCCGACGATGCCTTATATTCTATAAGGCAAGCATAATTATAATATTTATGATAATCTCGAATGTGTTGAGATGGTCGCGCGCCACTCGGCATCGCGGCCAGCTCCCCCCTCGCTGAATCATTAACGCATCGCAGCGTGCCACTGTTTTTACGCACAACGCTTTTACAAACAGAAAACATCTTCAGTTTCTTAGTGTTATATTACTCCAAGTTTAAAAAATCAATATGAACGTTATCCGTGTAATAATCCCTGAAAAACCCATGCCCTTGGAAAGTTGTCCAAAACTGGTATAAGAGATTAATTAAATGGAAATTTTCTACCTTAAAGCCCGCAATTCAAAATTACTTAAGGCGACTCTAGGAGTTAAAACCTTTGTTTCATATAATTTTATATGCACCGATTTACCTCGTATAATACTCGTAACAAGTTTTAATTACCTTATGCTCTTCCATCGTCGATTCAAAACCCAGACGTTTTAAGCATTTACCTAATTGTACGTAATACACGGAACTGTCTAATAGTACATAGGCAATGTTAAATGATAGGAAATGAGGTAATTATTTGTAAATCTAGCATCCGCGGTTGCTTCCCGCCAAAACAGTCGGAAAGGTTGGTAACCTACGGTAACGCGCGCTCTCTAGGATCGCGGCCATTACCGCCGATCCCAACAACAACCGGCAACCGGTTACGACAGAGCACCTGTAGATAAACAGAAACTGCAGTCGCAGAACTAACGCGATTCCTTGCATTATTTTGAAAACGCAAAATAAGCGCAAGACGTGAATTGCGGAAACCATTCCATACGTTACATGTTGGTTATGTCATTTTTGTGAGTAGGAATTTTGTTCCGGCATTAATGAGATTGAAACATAAGATTGATATAAATAATATCAATCAGTGATTTCGAACTTGCCTCTTTCTAAGTCATTTTGTTTGGTATGTATCGTTTAAGTTTCATCGGTGGTAGTATCTATCCTGCTCACCCGGGTGAGAACCACCAGTACAACTATTTCTGCTCTGAAACAGCAGCTTGAAGGATGTGACTGCCGGCATACACAGAATACATGAGGCGACCAATTCAGTCCTCTTGAGTAGCAATGCACTTGTGACCGACTTCGTACAGAAGGAAAGGTCGCTTTTGAGTCGGTTGCGGTTGTCATGGGCTGCAGTGGCTACGTAACAGCGGGGAAAATGCAGTTCACGTTTCTCACTCAAATTTCATTTAAAAAAGTTGGTATTTTGCACCGAAATCAAAAAACCCGAGCGGTTGCAGTTGAAATAGTATCTGCCCACAAGTTTCCCGTTTATCGACGTACACTACTGTAGGGTCAGTTTGCTGCTCAAAACATAAATAATAATAAAATAAAGCCTATAAATTCAGCACCATGCCATGCCACACCAACCGCTCAAGACGCACCCAATTGCTAATTGCAAGGTGTTGCGCTTTCTAAACAGTAAACATACTATCATGAATTAAATTGCTAACTTTCTGTCCCTATGACCGATGCATAGCTGAGCTAGGTTGATGACACTACCAAGCTCAATAATATCCGTAATTACCTCAAACTTTCCAACGTTTCCGTGCTGCAATTAAATTTACGAATGAAGTCATAAATATTAAACTTAAAAATGCTACATTTTAATCTTCACGCAAAGTGGACCTTAAGTTTTATAATTAATATTTATGGGATATAATTTAAGTACGCACTTTCTACATTTTTTTTGTGGAGATTAGAAACTTAACAATTTTAACTTGTCCCCGCTCATGGAGTTGTAAGTGTGATTATACAACGGAATAGATAAAGGAGACTGGAAAGGCCTTTGCCGCAATTTATAACGCGCGTCGCCGATTCTCCTTCGCCACTCATACGTAAATTCTATGTTTACAACAATTTCGCACGCAAACCAATGACACTCAGCGCTGCTGTTCCCACATTAAAGTGACGGACCTGAAGACAATGTCCAGTCGAACAATCAATAGAAGCGGATTTAAAATCTATATTTTTCGTCTTATGGTAGGGGTCTTACGCTAACGCAATAAATTGGTTGAAATGTGATTATATGTTACAAACATAAACGTGGCACGAGTTCCACGCCTACATTTTCCTACCAACTATATTTGTCTTTTCCGTGGTTTATACTGAGGGTTTCCCTAAGAAATCAAATTGTATAAAATTAATAATAATGCACGATTTAAATGAATACATTTCATATAAATATTTATTAACTATACTTAGAATAATATTGACACACATATTTGTTAGGCAAATCAGTTAGGTTTATAATCGCGTACACAGCGATCCTCTCGGCCACAAAGTACATTCTTTGTGCCTCGGCTATGTGACCCTAGATGAAATAACGGCATCAATGACACTGATGGTTTACAGTAGGTGATTTCCAGTAGATGCAATACGTAGTATATAAAATTGCTCGCACACATCAAAATAGATAGACGACGCACGCGGCCATTTAAATATAGTAATTATCTCAATTTTGTTGCAGAAAGAAACAACGACGATAACAAACGAAATAATAGCAAATAGGAAGCAACATAAACGATATGATCAAAATTGTCTATATAAGACCCTTGCCTTGGCATCCTTTTGCGAGCACAACAGTATTACGCAAATGGGACATGTATCTCTTTCGGTGACATCCTATCCGCAGATGGCACCTACAATATTTATTTGTTCTGCGAATTGACGTTTCAGTTAGAGATGGAGAATACCGGTCAAGTGTAGGTTTTTTTTAAATCAATATTCATAATCTACAAATTAATGTTTGTTTCTTCCGTGGCGCAGACGGTGATGAGCCGGTGTGTGAAACGTGAGGTCGCTGGTTCGATTCCCGCGGCGAGACGAATTTTTCTAATTTGTTTCATGTCTGTAATAACCTTACGGGTAAAAAAACATGAATGTGTTCGACTGGGTCGGTATCACCATCACACCTGTTTGTGCCGTGAAACAGTAGTGTTCGCACTACTTGTGTTTCGGTGTAAGGGTGTGATAGCCAGCATACGCAGAACACGAGGCGTTCGATCTATATCATCAAAGGGTGTGATTACAGATGTGATGGGCTGCAGTAGCTACTTACCAGGTAGACTGCAAGCCCGTGTGCACCTTCATAACATTAAAAAAAACTGACAACCTCCATGGCGCCAACTGTGATGAGGTATAATTTCATTGAAATCGTTTTCGTACTTTCCGAAGAGCGTGGACAAACGTCGTAACGTGATTTTTATACATACAGATGAGAGTACCATATTGCTATCTATCTATAGTAACTATGATAGAGGGACAGCGAAGCTCGAGGCCCGCGAAACCAAATCACGTGTTGGCGATGTCGCCACGACATAACGGGAATCTAATAATAGCATCTTTCATCTCCGTTACTACTTTCTACTCGTAACTTTGGCTGCCAAACAAATCCAATCTCGAAACGGTGACAATAAAGTACTGCAAATCAATGTTGAGAAAAAGTAAACATATCTACATATATTAAATTAAAAAAAAGTATAACTGATTGATCGAAATATCAAATCACAGTCGAAACTACTGGGGATTGGATCGTGAAAATTTGCATTCGGATTCTTTTTACACTGTATGTGAGCACTACGGTTTTTGGAAATTCGAACTCTAAGGTGGTTAAAATTGGGATGTAAATTTGTATGATGCCAGTGAAGCCGTGAGCAATGGGATCGTATGCTATATAGGGAAAAAACAGCTACTTATTTTAATGTAATTGCTTTATGTACACGTACACACACGTATATTACGTTATACACACGTAAAGGGTATTTTTTAATGTTATGAAGTAGCACACGGGATTGCAATCTACCTGCTGGTAAGCCCTGCAGCCCATGGCACCTGTATTCATAATTGCAATGCTACTCTTAAGAACAAATACAAATACAAATACAAATACAAATACAAATTCTTTATTGCACAAATTATGATTTTTACAATTTTAGTTTTTG
>DWIE01000262.1:0-17697 GCA_018248235.1 Choaspes benjaminii
TCTGGACTCTGAATCCAGCGATCCGAGCTCAACTCTCGGTGGAACCTTGGATCATTTTTGTTATTTTGTTAAAATAGTCTATAAGAGAATAGATAATGAAAAAGCTAATTGTCTTTTCAATTTCAGTAAATATTTTGTTTTTACCGTTACCAATATTTCAATTATTTTATTTGAGTTGTTTAATGTTTTTCTTTACATATAAACACGGGTGGTAGAACATGAACATGTTCCACTGGGTCGGTACCACCATGTCACCTACTTGTTTCGTGAAACAGTAGTGATCGCACTACTTGTGTTTAGGTGTACGGGTGATACCCAGTATAAGCAAAACACGAGGCGTTCGATCCATGTCTCAAGGCTAGCGCCGCATCTATACTTATGGGCTGTAGTAGCTACTTACGACCAGGTAGACTGCAAACCAGTGTGCTACTTCATAACATAAAAAAAACATTTAGTTTCATTCCCTATGTCAGTTAAGCAAAGAAAAGTAGGTGAAATAGAGCTGATATGTTCAGACCAAATCAGTTTCTGTAAATTGCTTCGTACATACACAATTCCTATTATAAACTTAATCGTTTTGCCTTTGACGGGGGGCGCACGCACCTCCTTCCCCGAGATACCATTGCAGTGGCAACAATGCAGTTTGGGCAGGTTCAAGGCCCTCATTACGCAACTCGTCATTTAAGAGCAGCAATTACACGGCGGATGTCGGGTGTCGTTGTTAAATAAATAAGTAATAATTGCAATTACGCCTGTCGCGCTCGATCGAGATACGCCCTCTGCGCCGTGGCCCTCATCTCACGTACAGACAACGCTACTCGTACACAGTGAATAAAACTGGAAATGTATTTATTTTTTTAATATAAATAAAAACAAAATTTTTTTAATCATTATAATATTTTTTTTATTAGCTCTTAAATCGAAAAAATTCCATTCTATCAAACCTGCCATACTTACTTCGGAAAATGTTTTATTGCAATAATTAACTCATAGCTGCGAGATATTTATTACCGATATATACTTCAATACCAATGCTGGTGATATGCTCGTCTGTAATATATACGTGTTTATGATATAGTTAATATATGCATAATATATTATTATTTCAGGCAATTTGTTAAAGAGTATCTCCATATGAGTCTTCCTCCATTTTTTGACATCAAAAAATGCGAAACCTTTTATAATGATTACCGTCGCAATTATTCTACCAAAAAATCGGTGGGCAGAAATTTTTGTCTCATCGTAATTCTACCCTTGTTCTTAAAAATGATGCGGTATAGGAACAAAAAGTAAAGGAATGTAGGAATTTTACAAGGGTCCCGGCTCCTGGTGAGCCATTACGATAACCTAACAATATTTGATAAGATTGCAAATACTTTATTTAAAAAGTTACTTTAAAAACGACACGAACATGAACAATAATTTGGTTTTTATTCTATGACACCTTTCAAACAGATTTCATCGTTTGCATTCTTTATAATATTATTTAATAATATATATACGTCATACATTTTACAGAATACACTCAAAAACTTGTTGATAGCAATATCTTTTCCAAAACGTCAAAAATCGTTTTTAACCACAGCCATCATTATCGATATCGTTTCGTATTCGAGCCGCATCGCGCTGTGTGAAGGCGTTTCGTTTTATTGATGTATGATTAACGAGGCTCGGAGACGGGAGAGCGGAGGTAGATACTACAGATAGATGGATAGCCCACCGCCGGCGATTCCCAGAGCCCGCCGCGTTCTCATCGGCTCGGTAATCATCGCGAGATACCGCCGACATTTTCTGACGGGACATTTGATAACGATGTTAACAAGCTCTCTTTCCATATTGCACATACCGCGCTTGATTATACCTCACAATGTAATCTTGAAGTACGACGATCATTACGGAATATTACGTATTCCATTACGATGTTATAATGGCGTTGAGAACGCTCATAACAAAATGTTTGTACCTATAATATACGTAACGTGTTGAAGGCAGAAATGATTATTAAAGTCAAGTTACACATTACTTAGAGTCATATACAGTACAGTACAGAATTGTTATCCTATATGTATAAGCATAAACTTAATTGATTGCGCCAAATGACTATGGTACATATACAATTTAAACGCAAACACTATTGTGTTACAGAGTGAATACAGATTTGCGGGCGGAGGGTACCCGCGGGCGACCAGCAGCGGCGCCGGCCGCAGCAGCGGGCTGTGCTCAGCCGCGCTGGTCGGAGGCGCCCTGCTCGCCGCTGTCGCCGTGCTGGCCGTGGCTGCCCTCGCCTTCTACATGGGAGCGCTGAGGCCAGACAACGGCGAACGTGAGTACTAAAACAACAACACGTACATTTAGATACAATTTGTGAAATATAATTACGAGTATCTGTAATACCTGAGTTACGAGCGTGAAAGAACGTGTTATCTTAGGTTAAGGTAACCAATTAAAGTATAAAAAAATAAATAAAAATATAAACATGTCGCACACGAGTGAAAATCGCGTACTACTACAGACTTGTTAATACTCAATATAACTGAACATTCGTGTAAGTGTGATTAGTGATCACAGACGCTTTGATAATTCTGATTTCCTAAATTCTTTGATTTTCAGTTAAACCTCTTAGTTATTTTATATATAATAATTAGAATAATGCACTTGTGTTTCTAAGCAATGGATGGATTATATATTTTTCAGCCATTATGACGTTCGAGGGTACATTTCGGGTGACGCGGGGAGACGTGTACGGGGGAGTGCCCGGCAGTCCGGCATGGAAGGAGCGCGCTCGGCGGTACGGCGTCTCACTCAGACAGGTGTATGGCGCGCATTCGCCTTTGCGCCAGGCTTTCTCGGGTGTTCACGTCACGGGATTTGGAGACCGACGACTGGATGTACATTTCAGATTATATCTAGATAGAAGAAAAATACCAAGGTTTGTATATTGTAGTAAAAACTGTTATTAATTTCATGAAATTCTAGAAACAGCTTTTTGATAAAAATAATAATCTGCAAATATTATTTATTTCAGTTCCGTGTCTAATATAGAAGAAACCCTAAAAAATATATTAATACAAGATTTAATGTCCAAAAACCCAGCGTTTGGACAAATAAAAATAGACGCATCTAGCATAGTAATAAAAAGAGATTTAGAACATACATATCATTCAGAGTCATATGTTAAAGAAGCTTTGAATGAAACCATGACATCGAATCACCCAAAGAACTTGACACCACAAAACGGAAAAGACAAAGTATTGCAAAGTCGTGTTGGTGTTGTACGGAAAACTACAGTAAAACCAAACCAGTCGTCAAAAGTTAAAGATCCCGATGAGCCTGAAATAGATACCGAAAATATACCGGTAGTGCTAGGATCATTTCAGATTACCAAAACAGAGGCAGACATTACTGAAAATAAACAGCTTAAACAAGGTTCAGCGCCAACTCGTCACGATGAAAAAGTACACCAAAAGCCTTCTGCTGTTAAATCTACTACTATGAAACCAACAACCACAACAAAAACAACTACGACTAAACCAACAACAACAAAACCAACATCAACGACCAAAAAGATAATATCTACGACAGCTAAAATTAGACCTTTTACTATCAAATCAAATATGAATATAAAACCAAAGATAGAAGTCATGAGTCATGATTTGAACAAAAGTACGACAAAAGCAACAACGTCTACAACAACTTCGACGACTACAACTATTCCGACAACGACAGCTAACGTTTCACAAATTCTACTTGATTTACTAACGAATGAAAACCACAATAAAGATTTACCTCAAATTGATACGTTATTCACAGTGCCACATGTCATCGATAATGAACCATGGAGACCAATTACAAAACCTTATTACGAAACCACTAGTAAAGAGTCAATAATACCTGACGATACTCTTACCGATCAAAATGCTAAAGACAGAATAGGAGTAGCTGAAGTAGTTGAAGATATAGCTTTGTTAGAAAGTATATTAACACCTATTCCACCTGTAAAAAATCGCGAAAAGCCCACTCGTAGACCCGGCGGTTTATATAATATTGATCCTAATTTATCAGCTGACATTTACGTGCCAAACCCCGTGTATACTAGTTTTACTCTTCCTACATTTGTTGCACCTTTAAAAGATATGGAAACATTAGGATCAAGTTATCCAAAAGCACATCCCATACCGGTAGATAAAATCAGTGCAGTGGTTGAAGATATTCCAGAGTCAAGAATACAAATTGATGATAATGATGGTAAGCCTGTAGAGAGACCACCTAAAGAGAAAACAACCTCAGTTACATTAAACGTAGAACATTATGACCATCAAGATAATAGTACAGAAAAAATATCTGTTGACGGTGCATCAATACTAAAGAAGTACAATTCCACTACCACTACATCTACTAGTACAGATAAAGTCACTGACGAGCATCTAGAAAGTTCGACTACAGAATCTACCTACAAGAGTACTACCGTGCTTCCTGTTAGTAGTTCTACGCCAAATTTAAGTGAGCAACATATGAATGATAGTAGCACCAGGCGCCCTAATAATAAAGTTTCAATAATTCCCACTACAACTGCACCACACCATACATGGGAATTGGTTAATACATCGACCAACCAAAATGATACTTTCAGTAAAAACTCACCGGAAAAATATTTTAACGATACCCTCCAAGCCATAATTACTAAAAATGATGCTGTATTTCCAAATACTACACCTAGGTTTCCGAGCAAAACTTCGGTACTTAGAAATCTTACAGACATAATTAAAAGATATTCTTCAAGTAGTAGTACAGAAACACCATCAATTGAAGACATACTCGAAGATGAATCCGAAGATCGTCAAGAAAATAGTAAAGTAATAGGATCGGTCGAGGTGGTTTCGGATGACGAATTAGAGACAACAACAGCCAGAATAATTACGTTAATGCCAGCAAAGTCAAATTCGGGAGTTAATCGTCCTCTAAGACCTCGTCCTAAGATAAAAATGGAACCTCAACCAACACAAGAAAGTCTACGCAGTTTTTTTGGTAGTGATGTACATGCGCAAAAAATGATTGAAGAAGTTGGTACTGAAGATTATATGCAGGTGTATAATTTATCCGGAAGTCTTCCTGAGGCTTCTGAAATAGTAACTGCTGCTACAAATATTCATGGCGAAATAATTAACGATAATTCTTTTTTAGCTAATGTCAACCGTTCAATTAAAATATTGAATAATGTCGAATCTACATCTAACAGTAACAGGCTTCCAAAATCGAGCGATGATTTAGATGATCATAGCAATAGCGATCCTGAAAATAATCAAAATTTTAATAATATCAATATTCCAAATGGCACATACAGAGTATCATACCATGTTACAGGAAGCGTTAGCAGTAAACAAGCTGATAAAACCCAAAACCTTCCAGCATATGAATTAGCTTTAGAACCAGACGTTGTGTTGGAAATTCCAATAAATCAGTCAAGTACACTAACTATAGATAAATTAAGACAACTGGCTAGTCTAGCTACTATATCAGATAATAACAACAACAGTTTTAGAACACCAGGGGGAATTATTTCTACAAAAGCTATACCATCCAGCTATACCTTTAACCAAGCGGGATTTAAAATTTTGACGAAAACTTATAATAAAATACAACCCACAAAACATGAAGAACAATTTGGAACTAACAATTTGGATAAACCGGATAAATCACACAATAAACAATATCAGACGAAAATACAAAAAGAAAAAGCGGACACCGAAGATTTTGTATCCGAAAGTACAGAAGAAACATGTAACAATGAGACGTCATTCCGCTGTGTTAGTGGAGAATGTCTTCCGCTGACTTCTCGTTGTAACCGATTGCTGGACTGTCCTGGCGGAGAAGATGAAAATGCCTGCTCATGTGCCGATTACTTGCGTGCTGAATACAATCAAGCTAAAATATGTGACGGCGTTGTGGACTGTTGGGACTACTCGGACGAAAACAAATGCGATTGGTGTAGAGATGGACAGTATGTTTGTGCTAACGCTCGACAATGCATCGAGATGTTAAGGGTATGTGATGGCACCCCGGATTGCCCGCTCGGTGATGATGAAAAGAGTTGTGTGGCTCTAGCGGATGAAATAGAGACTAATGAGGTTATACCCTACAATGAAGAAGGATTCGTTATGGTAAGAAAACGTGGCGTTTGGGGAAGACTGTGTGTGGAGAGTTTCGAAGACGAGGTCGCTCAGGCGCACAGCTCTCTGAAGCTGCCGGACCTCGGGCGGGCCGTGTGCAAAGCAATGACATTCCACGATTCTCCGTGGGTACGTGAAGCCCGAGAAGGTCGTTCCACCAGCTCAGTGGGCTACTGGGAGGTGTGGCACAACGCGAATGCGAGAGCAGCAGACTCCAGGTTGACGTTCCGACGTTCCGAGTGCGCGCGGCACCGAGCCTTGCGCGTGCGCTGCAAGGACTTCGACTGTGGCTTACGACCGCACGCCGACGCACAGACACCTAGGGTGGTGGGCGGCGGCGGCGCGGCGGAGGGCGCGTGGCCGTGGCAGGCGGCGCTGTACCGCGACGGAGACTTCCAGTGTGGCGCCACGCTTGTCGCCGCGCAGTGGCTTCTCTCCGCCAGCCATTGCTTCTACCAGGCAACAGAAGCGCACTGGGTGGCCCGCCTCGGCGCGCTCCGGCGCAGCGCGTGGCCGCGCGGGCCCTGGGAGCGCGTGGCGCGCGTGCGGCAGGTGGTGCTGCACCCGCAGTACGCGCCGCGCGGCTTCCGCAACGATATCGCCTTGCTGCGCATAGACCCCCTGCAACTGCACGCGCGGCTACGACCGGCTTGTCTCCCCCCACCCCGCGTGCAACCTCCCGCCGGACATCATTGCACGGTCGTGGGCTGGGGACAGTTGTACGAGCATGAGCGGGTCTTCCCGGACACGCTGCAAGAGGTGGAGCTGCCGGTGATATCGACGGCGGAGTGCCGGCGGCGCACGCGGCTGCTGCCGCTGTACCGCGTCACGGACGACATGTTCTGCGCGGGCTACGAGCGCGGCGGCCGCGACGCCTGCCTCGGCGACTCCGGCGGCCCGCTGCTCTGCCAGGAAGCGGACAAATGGTATATCTACGGTGTGACCAGCAACGGCTACGGATGCGCGCGCGCTAACCGCCCCGGCGTCTACACGAAGGTGTCCAACTACATCGACTGGATAGATAGCGTCATGGCGACGTATACTCCAACACTAAACAAAACCAAGGCATTTGACAGAGATACAGAATCCGGCGAAGACTTCTACGCGGATTTAGAAGCCGCAGAGAACAGGCGAACCACCTACAGAGACACCTGCAGAGGTTACAGATGTCCGTTAGGCGAATGTCTGCCAGCTTCCAGTGTATGCAATGGCTTTCTGGAATGTTCCGACGGGAGCGACGAGTGGCAATGTAATAAACACACGTCGAATTCTAGCAAACACGATCCAGATTGATAATGGCAAACGCTTATAGATAACATATTTGTACGTCTTAAGCCAGTACTTAATTTATAGTATATACTTTCCGATTTCGACTGATATTTTATAAGTAGATATAGGTTTATCGAAATGTAATTTGAAAAGCTATTCTATTGTCTGATGCTCGGAAAAAAATGGATTCCGGCGCTTGATAACTTCAGTCACAATTCCAGTTTAATTTCGGTCTGGATAGAGCAACTAGCAGCTATGCCATACATATGATAAATGTTTTTGGGTTTGTACATATAGCTTATATAACCGTGTACCCAAACTGTTTTTTTATGTTTACTGCTACATGAATCTATTTATTAAAATCCATGGGTGACCTTTTCCGTTTGAAGTAATGTCTACTTTGTTCAAATGGACGACGTTACCCATGAATAAAGCAAATATAAACATACTAAGTACTTGGGAGTTTCATTTTGTTATAAGTAATTTGTTAGGCGTTTAAAACACATATTAAATTATGCCTTACTCTTTTAGTCAATGTTGTGATGGTTCATAACAATTATAACAGTTAACACCTCATGCAATTTGAATTTGAATTGACGTTATTGCTATATGGGGGATAAATAAGAGAACAAATAAAAAACGCATTTCTTAAAAATTAATTTAATCTCTTGACAAATAAATTAAAAGAACATAGTTTCAAAACAAGAATGGCATAATAAATAATTACAATTCTTATCCTCAATGTCATTAGTCAATACAATAATTATTGAAACAAATTAAATTGATTAACAGGGCTTGTTTATTGAATACTGCAAATGAATACAAAAAAATATAACTTATACAATTATAGATTTAAATCGAATTATGTCCTAATTTAAAAATCTTCTGAGAAAAAGCGATGAGATGAGATGATTAAATTACGAATTACTTAAAAAGTAATTATAGACAAGCTGTTACATCGTTACTTGGGGTTTAAGAATCACTATTAGGTTACAGATAGCCAAAGACAAAATGCAAACCTCCTTAATGTTTAAACTCGAGACATTCACACACCTTAAAGCTAACTAACACTACGACCCGTACCGAGCGGTACTCCAAGCTATCCAATGTTTGCGTTCAATGTCAAAACAAAATACAAAAAGTGTGTAAGGAACATGTATAGATTACACAAAGGCCAGTAAATACTTGAATTTTAGTTATGTCTACGTCATATTAGATTTATATCTTATACACTAGAATCGAGCGAAATGAGCAAGAGATGAAAATTTAACTCTTACGTTATAACAACACCAATCAACGCCTCCGGGAACGATTAGCGACATGACGTCACATTGTCTTAGATTCAATTGTGCTCTGGTAGAGACTTGGTGAGGCGCAAGGGTGTACTAATACTGGCTAGACGGTGCGAAGTATTTATCTAATTTGAAGTTATCCGCCTCACGTCGTTTATAAGATCTAGGGTCATAACCAACGAGTTCCCGGGTATCATGGAGGATGATGTACGATTAGCCTTTGTTCTCGACGGGCGAAGTGGTCAGGCCGGTGGGAGGCTTGTTCAGCACTGTCTTGAACTGCTCGGGGATCGGGTGCTCCGAGTAGTCGCCATTGCTCTTGGGCACGAGCACGTTCATCTCCGATGACTTGGAGCTGACGATCTCCACCTCCAGCGACTCCGGGGACAGGTAGATCTGGCAGCCGTCCGTCTTGTCAATCGAGATAGTGGGCACCTTGCCCAACACCTGCATCTGCACGGACTGGCAGTTGACGAACTCGACGCTGGACACGAGGTTGTCGAACACGACCGCGCACTTGGTGCACGAGTCGAGCACCACGCCGTTGATCTTGCCGCGGACGGTGAGCGCGGAGTCGCGGCACCGGAACATGTACACCACGTTGTTCATGTCAGCGTTCTCCACCACCAGGTTGCCGTTGCCCTTCTGGTACTCGATGAGCCACTTCTTGCCGTCGCGCGCGAACACGGGCGGCTTGTCGAGCTTGCCGGCGCCGGGCGCGGGCAGCGGGCGCGCGGGCGCGGCGGGCGCGCCGGCCGCCGGCTTGTACGGCGCGGGGCCCTGCCGCAGCTGCGGGTTCTTGTGCGTCTGCATCTCCGACGTCACCTTGCGCAGGCTGCTAGTAATGCCTTCGCCCTGGTTGATCTCTGCGAAGAGAGCGCTGCGGTCGTCCACAGCCAGGTTGGCGAAGTCCACCTCCGGCAGCACGGGCGGCGGCGGCGGCATGCCGCCCGGGGGCGGCGGCGGCGGCGCTGCCGCACCCTTGCCAGACCAGACGAGGCCAGTGGTGTGATACTGCTTGACGTAGGCCTGCAGGTCGGATAGCAGCTGCACCCAGGTGCGGCACCACTCTACGTGCCTCTTGTCCTTCTCCTTCCAGTCCTTGAGTACTCTATTCGTATAGAACTGGCCAGCGTCGTTCATCTCTTTGACGTAGGGCGCTGGGGTAGGCGATATGGCCACCCAGCCGAGCGCTGGGATGCTCTCGGATATAGCGGAGAGATGGTTGAAGTATTGCGAGGCGCGGTTCTTCTCGCGGAACTGCTGTATCGCGGTAATCTTCTCGCTGGTGGGCGCCAACAGCTGCATCTCCTGCGACTGTGCTGGCTTGGCCTGGGAGGCCGCCAGCTGGATGTAACGCAGCTGAGCCTGGAAAGCATCGTTCACGAGATTCGCGTGAGTGGCGACATCGCCACCGATCTCTTGAGATAGTTGAAGATATGTGCGCAGAGGACCCTGCACCAGATCCTGGTACCCGTTGACACTCATGTTGTCAGTAGGTACAACGTCTTCAAATAGTAGTGGTGGCGGTGTGATCACGCAGACGGGGGAAGGTGCGGGCGAGCGTGGCGGGGTGGGCGTGCGCGCGCGCAGCAGCGGCAGCCGCTCCAACCGCGATATCACTCGTTCTAATCGCTCGATTAGCGCCTCGAGATGCGCCGCCGGGCTCTGGCCTGCAGCTGATTGCTCGACTTCACCGCCACTGAGTACGTGCCCGTAAAACTGTATACAACACTGTCACAAACACTCGGTGCAAAAAAACCGTTGATCTTTCACGCACTGATAAAGTCACATATGCGTGTAAGCGTGCGCGTGCGCAGTCGAACACTGGTCGACGAGTTGGTGTTTGGAGGACGGATGCCGCTATGATTCAGCCTAACCGGCTGTTTCGACGATCACTCGTTCTCTAGAAACTCTACAGACACCGGCCAAACTGCCGCGCTCGCCTCGCCCGCTTGAACATCGTAATGACTCACAAATTGCGGTGACGTATCGTCACTGGTGTCAGAGAGATAGCGGCACAGAAACAATGCAATCATCGCCATATAACGTTATCATTGTCAAATTGTAGTTGCAATACGATATTTCTACAACGATGTTCGATCTCTACTTAAGTTACCATTAGCTCGATAGTAATCACTTAGTAACTTTTTAAAGTTCCTGTTACATAAATGTCGCTTATAAATTTAAGTCACGTCGCATTAAAAATATTCTATAACCACCGCGCTCAATTATTCAATCTCTGTGGTAAAATAAACATATTTACCCTAGTTTCGTGACATGTTACGGGAACATAAAATTAATAGCATTACGTCACGTTACTGTACCCCATAGTAAATCCAACACTGTCAAATTATAGTAAAGTTTGCTTATTTCCTTTGCAGTGTTTTTTATTTGCTACGAATTTAATTGAAAACCAATAATGACCTTACTAACCGAATTTTAAATTATAATTAATTGATTAACAAATTATTACCAAAAATCTCAAACATTTACCCCTGTTGTCGACCAAGAGCTAAGCCACGTCGATACTAAGCGCTTCCGCTATATTATATAGTATAGACTGTAACAGCCATCAAATTATAATCATTACGTACGAAGATATATTTAGCTATATAAGTTGTTGGGCATAAATATCCGGATGAGTAATCATTAGCAGTTAACTGACTCATACTGCGTAAGTTAATCTACGTGAAAAAATATATATTGGCAATTTAGCCAAATATGGTTTACATAGATTTAAGTTGGAAATATAAACAAAGAACTGTTTATCCTTCAGAAAATATGAAGCGGATCGTTGTGCTCATCTTCTATTTCTTTATTGATGTCCGTCCACGCTACCTTTCAAAACAAGTGAACCCATTTCAATGAAATTATGTACTCTTTTGTAAAAAACGAGATGTATTTTCAACTACATATTAATAAATAAAAACATCAAATGACATAGTCTTACATTTCCAAATGTTTTTCAGCAATTGCTTTAAAATAATGACAACGTTGCATTCATGCATACATTTATTTCTCCCACACTCAGCCACATGAACGCTTGCTCGGGTCGCTAGTGTAATATATGTAAACAAATCTGCCACGTGAACAGTACACTATTTTTAACAGTAAATTATTCTTCCCTCCAACAGCGAGCCGAATCGCGATAAGTCTCTAGTTGTTATTTAAATGTTTGATTTTCTTAATAGACAAGATGCAGTAGATTTTCTACTTTAGTATTCAAACATCTCCTTACTGATCTGGTACAGGTAGCTCATTATTCAAAGTTGTAATATACGTATGTCTGTAAAATGTTACGCAACCACGATCCTGACAAACAAAATTCAGGCGCCTACGAAACAATTTGTCTCGTCGGATGAGGATGTTCGTCGAATACCTTTATGAGATTGAAAAACTAAAAAGACTTGAAAGGAGAAACTAGCGTTACTTGGCTCTATCACAGTCATTATTTTTTAGAATACCGCGATATCTTAAGCAGATTTTTATCCATATATAATATAATAGATAGATAGATAGATAGATAAAAGAATAACTGACTGTCATATCAATATATTAACCAAACTATCGGGGCTAGGAAGCAACAATTTGCCTACAAAAGACACCCTTTTACACGGAAGCACTTTAGTGTTAATGTTCCGTTCCTTACATTTGAGGAATGTTCTTCTGATGTTTTTACATTTATGATCACCAACGACTTTACTATTTAGTATGAGCGTGGTTTGCCTGAGTCGTCTAGGATAAAAGTCGTAATAAAAGAGATATTTAACGACAACTCGTAACGATTATAGAAGAAACTTCATTATACCAATTAGTCGATGTGTTTGCCAATCATTATTCACTATGTGGACAAGGCATGAACAAATTGTGGCGTCACAAATCGATTTAGCCGACGGATGTTTATACAGGATAGAACAACGCCGCAAAGCACACGATTTTCTCTACCGCTACAATATATTGACAGTTAATAATGAACAGTTACTCTAATAAAATTAATGGTAGTATAATGAAACTTACGAAACTAAAATGATGACAAATAGATTGATTATTAAAATTACGTGTAATCACATTGGAATTTTTAAAATGTATATGATTATTACAAGTATAGGTTAATATATTTTATATATAAGAAACAAACATTTTCTAATATTACGTTAATTCCATAAAAACATCGAAAAGGGGTAATGAAGAAAAAAAGTACCTTTGTAACGAATTAACAAATTAACACAATTCATTTTAAAAAATCAAAAAACTCCGACGTACTTAATTTAAAATTAAATACATGAAGAATTGACATTAGTATCATATATTATCGAATTTAAATTGCATGCTTGTTAATGTCTGTAATTTATATGTACAAACTAATTGAATTAGCTCCAGCTGTTACCAATCTGTACCCTTGTTTTGCCCAATAGTAAATCGCACGCTTCATTAGACAACATCCTACGTCCCAACTGAATATGTTACTTCGGAATTAGACTTCTGAAGTCAATTGAATATTGGAAAACGATATTACACAACAGGTTATGGAATTAATACTCTCTTTAGTGCTCCAGCTTGAATCCATACGAAAGTGTACTAATCAGTACATATTATAGACTAAAGTCTTGTCGCCGCGGCTGTCGGTCTCTGCCAGAACGCGATAAACTCAAAAACTACTGAACGAATTGTCATACGGCTTTCATCAATGATAGTGATTCTAGAAGAATATTTATGAATATCATTCATTAAGATTATGTGTATTATGGTTGAAATATGGCGATGGTTGTCGAAGGCGTCCGAAAAAATATATAAATAAAATTAGACGTTAGTACTAAAAGTAGTAATCTATATATATAAAAGGATAACTGACTGACTGACATATCAATGTATAGACCAAACTATTGGGGTTACGAACGTAAAAAATTGCATACAGATTCCTTTTTCGATGTAGATGAGCACTAGGAAGGATTTTTGAAAATACCACCCCTAAGCTGGTAAACCTGGGGATGAAAGTTTGGTTGAAGCGAGCGAAGGGGATGCGCTCATATAAGTAAATTACAATGTTATGTTACTCGTGTGAAATCGGATAGGTCGCTAGTATAGTAATAAATTAGCTAAAATATTAATGTTGGTTCATAACACCTCAGCTTTAGCCGTTTTATTGTATGTTATCTAGGTTAGCTACAAAACTGCAGTGGTTTTGCAGAGATAAACTTTTTATTGTATTGTTAGTAAACAGTTTCTGCTTGAAAATGTGTGCACAAAAATTGATGTCACCGCTTTAACACTGACATTTGATTTTAAAAGGTATAATTTATGTAACTATTTTCAGTGGTACAGAAAATAAATAATCGTGAAATATTTTCAGTTTTTCAGTATTTAAAAAAATCATTCTAGAATTTAAAGAAATATATAGTACTTACTTTACATTCCATTCTATACTATTTTAAGTTATATTTTTCTCAAAAGTATACAACATCATTGAAATACTTTTGCAAAACTTAATTGATATTTGGTTGCATTTTGACTCGAGATGAGCCTCGAGGCTCTAAGGGGTCAAAGACATAAAAGGGGAACGCACGGTTGGACCTCAGCCAACCGCATCGATTTTTGCCTACTTCAAAACTAAGAGTTCTTATTCATATTGTTTACCTTTTAAAATACTTGAAATAAACGTGATTTACAAGTGATATTTTATGTTCACATCAAAATTTCAATACCCATTGTGCAATCCTTACATAATAGTTTAAAAAAATCATAGATAAGTTTACGGCACATAAATTTCATTGAATAAAAATAAACCCAAAAAACAGGAAAGTTTCTAGGTTTTCCTCACCTGTATCAGCAACGACCGGTCCCAGCGGGTCGAATCTTACACGATGTTCAACAGCTGCACGAGCAGCACAAACGAGATCGGAAAAAAATCTGTGCCTACGTAAGGCCAACTCGTCCCGGCCCACAGGAGTAGCCGGCGGTTCTTTAGGTCCTTCGAATTCACTTCCAGTAGGCACAACTTTTACAAACACCTCGTCATCGTCGGAACATGATTCTTGCCTACTTTTCACGCGTTGCTCATTAATATCATTACTGCTTGTAGTCGATTTTAATATACCAGTTGATTTACGTCTGGTTGGACGTTGAACGTCTACGATCGTTCGTGCCAATTCTTGCTCGAGATTCGCTAATTCCTCTAAAGTTACTGAATTTCGACCGCAGTCCACAGAAAAGCGTTTGAAATCTAACTTACTTCTTTTATAATCCACGGAGTAGCGTTTATTCATTATCTCTTTTTTAGTGACCACTTTTTCAAGTGTATCTGTTTCTGTCTCCGAGTCGTTGTTTAATTCATCGCTATTATCCTGAGTTTCGAGAGACTCGGAAACAATATCAGATTCTAATTTAATTACAATTTCTTTTGAGTTTTTATCCTCAATTTTGGTTGGTAGGTCAGGTAGCGGTTCCGAGAAGTCATCTGGTTCAGACATTTCGCAAATTAATTCCTCTTGGCTTGACTTTTCTTTAATATCCATAATACTCTTATCGTCTCTAACGTTCACCTCCTCAGGCTTAGATGATTTATTCTTGCTCATTTTTTTGCTAGGCCTAGCACAACAACTTTTAAACATAATTAATACGCGAACATTAAGTCTTAAATCTTTCCTTTTTAGGAGTAGAACAATAGAACTTTAAAGTAAGTACAACATTGAAAATAACTCTGTTTTAAAATATATATTTATAATATAACTAACAATTTTATTCCCATAGAACAAAGTAACTAACAATTCGAGTAGAATTTATAACCCATGTCAAAGTGTCGAGCGGCGTAAGGGTACGTGAGGTCGGCGGCCGGCCGGGCGCACGGCGGCGGGCGACTGGCGGCACTGGCGCAGGGCGGATGCGCCGCCCGCCTAGCGCATCCTGCCACCCGCGCCCATTCCGCACACAGCTTATAAGAGCTCGCAGATCTTTACGTTTCCTCAATTCTGCTAAGAATTTAAACCCAAAGTATAGGTATATACCACCTATATTCTGCTCAGAACATTAACATTGAGGTTAAGTAGATATTTATTGCTAAAATTTCGTGAAACTTTATTTTCACCTTTTTAGGGGATTTTATTAGATATTATATAGGATAGCTTATGGAAAGCTAAATAATTATTTATTAAGTATTTTCTTAATATTATAATACATTTTAGATATGCAGGTAACATTTTATTCGACGAGATCTTAGTAAAACAAGTAATTGTCTATGAACAGATTGCGGCGACGCTAATTGCAATCAACAAACTCGTAGTGATTATAATAGAATGAGGGCCAACGTTTAGTTGCCTGCAAGGCGTTAACGTAAACCCCATAAACTTTGTTTTTCATAGAAAGTTCAAATATATTCCTCCCTCCAAGAATGGGCAAAGACTTAGTAAAACTAAAACGGATGCTTAATAGAAATATTACAATATATAAAGAGTCCTAAATAAAATATTTTTAAAATAATCCACTGTCAGTAACTGAACGTCACGAGATAATCCAGAGACATGTTGAATTGTCCCGACATTAGATCGGCTATAAGTACCCAAATTAATACAACTAAAGAAACTTCATAAATCACCCGTAAGTCCTGTCTTAGCTACATCTCTTATAACTCCATTATTATGAGATAAATACTGAAGTTTATGGGCAATGCAATAAAATACTATGGAGGTGCGTCCGCAATAATGTTAACATAAAGTCGGCGGGGGTCTGGAAATAACGACTCGCTGCTGGAAGCAAGTGTTGACGCGTGCGTGCAGAACCAATTCGTCGAGGGATTATTTCCTTTCTAATACTACGCCTAACGCACAACGGAAAAAAGGAGAAGAGACGTTTCCACATACCAATCTAGGTGGATATAATTTATAATTAACTAGCTGTACTCGGCATATGTTCTGATGCCACATATTGTGGTATCTTCTAGTGTGACAAAATAATATTAATTTAAAGAACTTGTAATAATTAACTAAAAGATTGTTTCTATTTTTGTAAAGTATAACTAAACAAAACAAAACGTTTCATCACAACTGAAAACATACAATTATGTTATTTTTAGATTTTTTAGACCAGAAATCTGTTATGTTTGCCTTCAGAAGACCCTACCAACATTTCATTACAACCTGATCTATGGTTTAGGAACACATAGATGACAAATATACAACAGACAAAAATACTAATGACTAAACTAAAACAAAAAAAATATATACAGATAGATAATGACAATAACTGAAATTCGTAACTATATCTGCAAGGATTAAAAAAATTGTAATGCTTCTGTATGAAGCCAATTGAGGACCTAATTGATTTACATTCTAAATTACTATTATCCATTGGTTTTTAATTAAGGACAAACATGAAAATATCAGTACTTTTACATTTATTACATACGGGTTGATATAAAAATACTAAACAGTAAAAAGGAGTCCACCACTACAATACAAAGAAACTTGTTTTTATGTTATATCCTTACCACATATACTAATAAATTTAGTAACAAAATGAAACACAATATTTTTTAAACATTTCCCATGATTTAAACTCCAGTTTACTTTGTATGCCTTGGTTGCTTTGTACTCATTTCTGTGAAGCATAATTTCAGATAAGCACATTCTGACCAGCTTTCATTAATCCCCCTATAAATTGAAACTTATTTACTTCATCTAGTATGAGCGCATCCCCCGCGGCCAAACTTTATTCATCCCCTTTTTCACCACTTTAGGAGTGGAATTTTCAAAAATCCTTTCTTATTGCTGACATTGAAAAAGGAATAAATTTTTAAGGTTGTAGCCTCAGGTGTGGTCAGTTTTTTTTTTTTATTGTATAAAGAGGGCAAACAGGCAGACGGCTCACGTGATGGTAAGTGATTGCCGTCGCCTATGGACATTTGCAACACCAGGGGAGGTGCCAACGCGTTGCCGGCCTTGAAGGACTCTTTTTACACCTTGTTTGAAGGACCC
>DWIE01000263.1:0-17675 GCA_018248235.1 Choaspes benjaminii
TTTGTAATGAGTGTTGCTAATGCGATTTTTTTCCTTAACGTAAATTACGTTATTATTTTTTGTGCCATGTGTGGTATGGTTCCGCACTGGTTTCCACAACTCCCCGTCTTGCAGGTGGTTTGCGTTAAGACTATGTGTGCGATGTAACTTAATATGACCGTATGTCCTGACCACCGTTTGTTTGGACTTTCACCTCGCGTCGGAGGGTTTATTAAAGTTTTTGTTTTTTAAAATATTACTTGTGTTTTTTATATAATAAAAAAATGTAATATTTAAAAATATGAAAAGTATGCAACAAAAAGTAAATAAAAGAAAATAATATTATAATAACATTTGAATTAGCACACTTGCAGCCCATCTCACCTTGGGTGGGTTCTATAATCTTTGACAGCTGTGATTGATCACTTTTTTTTTACTTTGAAGTAAATCTCAAATAAACATACGACGTAAGTAATGCAGGATAAACAGATGCCAATCCGAATAAAAAACACACCATAAATAGAGTTCATAAGCGCTAATGGATCCAAGTACCGGGAATATGCAGCAGTGGTTACTCCAACGGGTCACTTGTCCGCTGTCATTTTTTCAACGTCCGGCTTCACTTTCCTCAACGGTAAAATTACAACGCTTTGTCGTGTCACCTCTGACACTCGTGTAAAAGGAACGAAACTCCAGCCCTGGGGGGTAGCTTTTCCGGCTTTTCTCATGTTAATATGGTGCGCACCAACCGCATTATCTGTTGGTGTCTAACGTCTCTGAATTTGCACAATCCTAACACTCCCGCAGCCAGAACAAGAACTTGTTTTGTTTACTTGAGTCTAGAGAAATGTGTCCCGGCTCAGAGATCCTTGCACGTACCGATTTGAGTGCCTCTAAAATTTTATTGCGAATAGAATGTTTAAGTACGTTACTATAGGAGTAGTGAATAAAACAAGAGTGTATCCGTTTTGTATTGACTTTTCATTCTAGCGCATGTACGATCTGGATTATTTTGAACGTGAATTTTTATTTTCTTGTCGGGTAAAAAATATAAGTCAAGCGAGCAATACGGAGTGAAGATTGAAAAAAATATACAAATTGTATAAGACATTTAGTTGTGGGATTATTTTTTGACTTACTAAGCCACTATCGTGTTGATCGTCATTGTTTTTTTAATTTTATGCAAGTAGCACACAGGCTTACGGTCTACCTATAATTACAGATACGGTGCTACCCTTGAGTACATGGATCGAACTCCTCGTGGTCTGCGTATGCTGGCTATCACACCTTTACCCCGAAACACAAGTAGTGCGAACACTACTGTTTCACGGTAGAAATAGGTGTGACCTTGTGTACCGACCCAGTCGAACGTATTCGTTTTATCACCCGTTAGGTTATTCCAGACACAAAACAAATTAGAAAAAATCGTCTAGTCTCGGTAATCGAACCCGTGAACTCACGTTTCGCCAAGCTGCTCAGCACCGTCTGCGCCACGGAGGTCGTCCAATCCGCACGGAATTACTCCGCATTTAAGACGAATTTAATTCTGTTTTTACTTTGTATTGTTCTATCACTTCTATGTTTGCAAATTACCATAGTCCAGTTGTTCAAATATTCCTCACGCACGCACTCAAATTCAACGATATTATTTTCTTTTGTTTTTTTGCCTTTATTTTCAACCACTCCCTTGTTCCAGGTGAGATGGTTCGAACAGCAGCGAGAGAAGAGGCGTGTGAAGCGAGATTACAACCCGTACGAGGGCGGTCTATGGTCGCCGGTGCCGAGACGCGGACAGGCCGGCCACCGCACGCGTCACCGCGCTATCTCGACGGCGCCGTTATTCCCGGACCCATTGTTCAAGGAGCAATGGTATTTGGTGAGTCAATAGGAAATATATTTTTCGGCATAATATTCGAAATAATCACTTTTTAGAAGTGTTACAAATAAATCAAATAGGTATTATAATGTATTTTACTTCAGTAAATTCTGAGCTAAGTATAATCGTATTTAATATAAAGATATATCTGTAATTAATTTCTTTCATTTATGTTTTTGTAATTTTGAACTTCACGCTAGTGATATTGTAATTGATTTTTTTGGAAGTTATAGGAATAAGATCTTAAACATTAATGTTCCAACAGAACGGAGGTGCAAAAGATGGCCTGGATATGAATGTATTCCCGGCGTGGCAGAAAGGATACACGGGCAAAGGAGTTGTTGTATCTATTTTAGATGACGGTATTCAAACTAACCATCCCGATCTCGCCCAGAATTATGTAAGTTTATTAAACATTAAACATTATAGTTTTAAATATAACACTGGAACTTACATTGAGGAATTTCTACTCGTATTGTTTTAGGATCCCGATGCGTCAACCGATATAAATAGCAATGATGACGATCCCATGCCTCAAGATAACGGGGATAATAAACACGGAACAAGATGTGCGGGAGAGGTAGCGGCCGTCGCTTATAACCAGTATTGCGGTGTAGGCATAGCTTACAATGCAAGTATTGGTGGTGTGAGAATGTTGGACGGAGTGGTCAATGATGCTGTCGAAGCAAGAGCTCTAGGACTTAACCCAGATCATATAGATATTTACAGTGCCTCGTGGGGACCTGAAGACGATGGTAAAACCGTTGATGGACCAGGACCGTTAGCTAGAAGGTAAATATTTAGACATACACTTAGCATTCATAAGCTTGGCGTAAAATATTGAAGTTAACATTTCTTTGTTTTAGGGCATTTATCTATGGAGTAACAAGCGGTCGACGTGGCAAGGGAAGCATCTTCGTTTGGGCTTCAGGGAATGGTGGCCGCCATACAGACTCGTGTAATTGTGATGGATACACAAATAGTATATTTACACTATCCATATCGAGCGCTACGCATTGGTTATAAGCCATGGTACTTAGAAGAATGTTCTTCCACACTAGCCACTACGTACAGTTCTGGTACTCCTGGACACGATAAGAGCGTTGCCACCGTAGACATGGATGGGAGGTTACGAGCGGACCATATCTGTACTGTCGAGCATACGGGAACTTCAGCATCAGCACCATTAGCGGCAGGAATCTGCGCGCTCGCTTTGGAAGCTAACCCAGATCTCACATGGAGAGACATGCAATATTTAGTTGTACTAACTTCACGGCCACTGCCATTACAAAAGGAGACTGATTGGATCACGAATGGAGTTAAAAGGAAAGTAAGCCACAAATTTGGATATGGGTTGATGGATGCAACCGAGATGGTAAACTTGGCCGAGCAATGGGTATCAGTTCCACCGCAACATATCTGCAAGTCACAAGAAATAAACGAAGATAAAGCGATTGAGTCTTCCTACGGGTTTACATTAAAACTGCATATGGACGTAAACGGGTGCAGTGGAACGGTAAACGAGGTTCGTTTTCTCGAACATGTACAGTGTAAAATTTCGTTAAGATTCTTCCCGAGAGGTAATTTACGTATACTGTTAACGTCGCCGATGGGAACAACATCGACCCTATTGTTTGAGAGGCCTCGCGATGTTGTCAGTTCTAACTTTGACGATTGGCCATTTTTAAGTGTTCATTTCTGGGGTGAAAGAGCTGAAGGTAGATGGACGTTACAAATAGTTAACGCTGGCAACAGACACGTCAATCAGCCAGGTATTCTGAAGAAATGGCAGTTAATATTCTACGGTACTTCAACTGATCCTGTGAGATTGAGATCGAAACGACCGTCACCTGGACTTCCATCTTTTGCTTTCCCAACTGCCGCTGAAGGCTACGATTCAGTCGGTGATTCTTTTTACAACACTGACGCGTTTACCAATTACCAGAACTTTCCCACTTTATTCGCCGCCGGATCTAACCCAGAGAAAGCGGTAGCCAGTCTCGATGGACATAACGTCCCTTCTCCGCATGGGGAGAATGTCCTCGCCGATAGTAATGATAAACGCGTCATGCACGAATGTGACCCCGAATGCGATTCACAAGGTTGTTATGGAAAAGGACCGACGCAGTGCATAGCTTGCAAGCACTACCGCTTAGATGATGCCTGCGTTTCCCGTTGCCCTCCTAGGAGTTTTGCGAACCAAGGTGGTGTTTGTTGGCCGTGTCACGAGTCTTGTGAGACCTGCGTTGGACCAGGTCAGGATTCTTGCTTAACGTGTGCCCCAGCTCACTCGTTAGTGGCAGATCTGGGTGTATGCCTTCAGCAATGTCCCGACAGTTACTGGGAAGACAGTGAGGCTTCAGTTTGTCATCCTTGCGCTGCTCACTGTTCGACGTGTGCCGAACGCGCTGACGCTTGTACTTCGTGTGATCATCATTTGGTACTCCACAACGGATCGTGTTTCGCTTCATGTCCGGGGTCGACATACGAAACGGATGACTATGCGTGTGCGAATTGTCATTCCACTTGCGAGACGTGCAGTGGGCCCGGGGCTGCTGAGTGCGTGACATGTCACGCTTCGAGTTACGCTCTGGACGGCCACTGTGTCAACATTTGCCCGAGCGGGTATTACGCCGACAAGAAGAGAAAGGAATGTATGAAGTAAGTTTCACACCTGACTTTGATGCCGCAATTGGTTCATGACAACTTTATTGCGGTGAAATCGAATTAATTACACTAACGAATTTTTCAGATGCCCTATTGGTTGTTCGAGTTGCTTGAGTGCGATATGTCTAGCATGTGACGAAAACTGGGAAATTAATAAGAAGAGAAAGTGCGTGCCCGTTGGTACAGACAGATGCAGTCCTCGAGAATATTCTGATGGCGAAGGATGCTCAAGTTGTAGTACGTCTTGCGAATCGTGTTTTGGGGAAGATGACAGCCACTGTTTGACGTGCCCATCGCCTAACCTCTTGCAGAATTACAAGTTAGTAATTTATTGTGCTAAATTTAATAAAAGTATTATATTATTGGCATTGCATTGAAATAATTTCATTCATGAGTGCAGACGTTATGTTCTGTAGAAATTACTAGTTCGCTGAAATGCGTGCCAGTTTGTTATTGAAATCAAAAACTGATCAAAAAGTTAAGCTATATTTTATCTTATGAATTAACAATAATAATCATCATCCGTAAATAACTTTTGTGTCGCGCGCCCCTGGTAATAAGTTTTGCGTTTTTAGATGTGTCTCGGAATGCAGTCAAGGTTACTACCCAGAAGCAGGCAGATGCGCACGCTGCGTTCACGGCTGCTCGGGGTGCGTGTCTCGCCTCAACTGCACTTCTTGTGTTGGCTCGCTGAGGCTGCAGTCTGGAGTCTGCCGGACTACTTGCGCCGAAGGGTATGTAGCTTATAATATAAGCTTTTTACGACAAATCTACAATTGGATCGTCGAAATCCAATATATATTTTGTAATCTTCAAGCTGTTTTGAGCTTTGTCGAGCTGTTTTACGTTTTATTCTTTTATTTTACATTCTGCGTCTATTTAATGTAAATTTTTACCTTGTTGTTTACAAAATGATCTACCAACAGTTACAATCAATAGTTTTGCATTATTACGTCTTACGTTTTTTATTTTATGTTATTAATATGCTAACTTTGATTTTGAATTAGGAATCAAATCCATTTGATGTAAGGAGCAATAATATGTGCCTATATTACCTATCTTTGCTTGATTTCATTTTGTTAAGCATCTTTATAGCCCTGCCGTCCATAACATACAACATTATGTAGATCACAAGGCATTCTAAATTTTCCCTCGAAAGTAGCACAATCTATGTTCGAGTTAGTCACAGTTTCAATGAGCTGCACTACCCACCAACCATCAGGGTAACTCTACTCGTATACTTCATAAAATGAATTCCAATCAGGTACTACGCGGATCGTGGGTCCTGTTCGAAGTGCTATCTGTCTTGCCGCACCTGCATGGGGCCTAGGAGGGACCAGTGCGCGTCGTGTCCCCAAGGGTGGAGGCTCGCCGCTGGGGAGTGTCACCCGGAATGTCCTCAAGGTAGATTTCACATGATCGGTTCTCAACATACTCTGGTTTTGGCATTGGATTATTAATTTGAATTATTTTTTTATATTGCCATGAACTGACTGTGTTTATTTATTTCTTTTACGAGTGAATGAACTCAAATGTAGTTCGGTACTATGGTCATTATCTTGCTATATCGGGAAGCAAGAATGATCGCTGATAATTGAGTGATTTGTGTAGTTATCAAGTCATTCGGAGCCTTTAGCTTAAGAGACGTTTCATTACATAGGTTTCTACAAGAGCATCGACGGCTGCCGACGCTGCCACCACTACTGCCGCGAGTGCGATGGCTCTGGCCCGCTTCATTGCAAGTCGTGTCCACCGCGGTTCATGTTAGATGGCGGGCTCTGTATGGAGTGCCTCGGGTCACAGTTCTATGAAGAGAGCACTGGAACGTGCCGTACTTGCGACAGCTCGTGCCGCACTTGCTCTGGTCCCGGCCAGTTCAGTTGCACTGGATGCTCCCGTCCAATGAAACTTGATCGGTAAGTTACATCGAGGTAGATTGCGGGTTTTGTTTATGGTACACTGGCTTCAGTTAACGGAAGGAAAGTAATGGTTTTTGTTGCACACAAATGTACCCACATCTTGGATTGTTCCTATATGATTGGGCGTTACGTTTGAATCTGGTTATATAATGATGGTGGTTGGAAAGAAGAGTCGGGCTCAATGGAGTGCCTTGGGCGAGACAAGGAACACAGGTCCAGCAGTGATCCGATACAGATGAGAATGATGACAAAATTAAGGGAAACAATTGTGAAAATGCCATTTTATACATATTCTTCGATTCCACAAAAGATCGGTGACGCTGCAAAGGGCCAATCGCACTTATCATATCAAACGAAAATAAAAAAATACATATTTTTTTAACAGATATTTAATGCAACTCAATTTGTTTTGCTTGATCTCTATAACTTATAACGATCTTACCACAGATTGAACAACCAATGCGTGCGGTGTTGCTCGGAGCTCGGCTTGTCTGCGAATGCCTCGGCGTCAGAATGCTGCCATTGCAATCCTGACACTGGTAAGATATTTTTCAATCAATGGCTTTCTCGGTGGTATTGGAGGTTGGGTGATATTAGACTGCAACTTACGAGCTACTCCAGTTGATTGGTCAAGTGCATATTACACAGTTAGGATTATAATAAATATATTGGTTATTGGCGAAACTTCGTCATTCCCATAGAGCTTCTTATTTTTTAAGATTTTACATTGAAACTTTAAACATATGCTTGGGGTCATATAACCTATTAAGGTAAATAAATGGCCAGCATTCAAAAATAATGCAATACATGGACAAGGCATTAATCATATCGATATATATATCAGTCGTTTTAGAAATAACCATCATTTTCTTCATACTTTGCATGAGAGGATACGCCGTACCACAACCAGTCGTACAACTACATAAAAACGCGGGTTATATTTTAACGGCTTGGTTAAAAGCGGTGTGGTTTATAGTATTGGTTTACTTACGTTGTATTATCCCAACTATATTTTGGAAGACTTCCACAGTATAAAACAAAGTCATCAGCTTAGCGAAACGCTTACCTCTTATCAATTGGGACTTGATTCACTGTGAGACAACACGTTGCATGCTGACGCCGTAATTCACACAAAACGCTAATTCGATAAAATTAAGGAATCGAGCAGTTTTCCATATGCTACAAGGTAGATACTGATAATTATAATGTTGTATTATACATTTAAATGAGTTTTAAGTGCAAAATAATGTTGGAAAACTGCCAACGCCATCTCGGGAATCTTTGAAGTAATTGAATTGGTGCTGTTGGTTTCTCTACTACTCACTACGAGATGGCGTTACGTGTCGTACTATTTTGGCATCATAACAAAAAGCTGATTAAAATTCGGTCACGTTACCTTAGATTTGTATTCATAATTAATAATATAATAATTATAGATAGGTAGCCATGGTTACATTAAAACAAATTGTCATTTTACATAGCGAATACCTTTATACGGTAGAAAATTCCACGGAGTTACCAATTGCGTTACGTGCATGAGACAGGGAATCGGATCGTGTGCCATATAGCATTTATCATTAAAGAGAATTAACTATCATTAGCTATCATTAAGGCTGGTGTATTGAACGCAGGCGATTGTATAAATTCATCGGTGGCGGGCAAGCGTCGTATAGCTGAATGGGGAGCACTTCACACCGTAGCAAACGAACGGTCACCAGCGTTCGACTTGCTAACGTTGGGGGTGTGCGTGGCGGCCTTGGCACTGTTCGTCGGGGCGCTAGTGGTCTTGCAGGTTTGTTTTTCTAATGGTAATAAGTGATTCAATGAAACGAATAAATTTCATGCTCTTTATTGCGGTTGCTTCTTTCGAATCATTTATTTCTCTTCTTCGTACTTAAGCAGCGGTTTCTTTAAAGAGTAAGTTCATCCATATCAGGGGGATTCATGGAGTTCTCATGCATGCATTGACTGATATACATTGATTGAATTTTTAAAGTGTATTTAAATTAGGGTTCTAACAAAACTAAGCATGTATACTGTATTGTACAAAACATACTTGTCTATATCTTACATTAAAAAACTCATCATAAACATCTGATCACAAATAAGAAAGTTATATTTTCAATTAACTGTTGTTCCTTTTTTAAATATGTGTAGTAAGTGAGCATGCACTCTCTCAACAACTTTTCAAAGCCGGCAACGTGTTGGCAACTCCCCTGGTGTTGCAAATGTTCATAGACGACGGTAATCACTTACCATCCGGACTGCCTGTTTGCCCCCTTTTTACTATAAAAAACCAGCATGACATGACTGACATATTGTCCTATTCGAGGTCGATCTTAGCCGCCTTGCTACTACTTAGGGCTTAGTAGACCGCGCAATGTATCCTGTACATGTCGGCACCTACGCTCTTTCAAACTGAACCACGACTTGTAAGAGTAGCAAGCAGCAGTAAAATCGAACTTGGGTTATATCCAGTACTACCACTATTTACACAAAATTGTATCTTATACTAGGTGCGCAGTTCTCGACGACCGCGAGTGAGGACGCACGGTGCGGTTTACTCCCCGCTGGCGTGTAACGACGAAGGCGACGCCACGGTACTGATGTCACAAACCGCGTTCCCTGTATGCGAAAAGGACGCCCAAGACCAACACTGTCAACACGAACACGAACAAGAACCGCTGCTAGAACATGCCACTTAGCGCCTCTGTGATCATAGACGTAAGTAACGCCACAGTAATTAATTGTATTGTATATTAATTATTGTCTGTCAACAATATTGAACACAAAATATGTTATTGTCATAGCAATTGACGTTTATGTGGTCGCACGGCCGATACGAGCCGAGCGTAACCGAGTCCGAACGACTAAAACATTTTATCCTTGTCACTCTTGTGATAAAAATCATTTACTTTCTTGCTCCTTTACTTGCCGCTGTTTACATGAGTCAAGTCGTGAAACGACCCAATTAAAACGTATTAGTCTTAATGTTGCGCGTTCCAGTAATATATTTTGTGTATGATGTAATTGTTGTATGTGGTACCGCCCTAAGCCAATAAGGCGTAGTTTCTTTTTTCGAAATTTGTTTGTGTATTTTTATAATAAGAAATCTCAAATTGAAATGCTAATAATGATGTAAGTTAAAGTTCAAAGGTATATAGATATATAATGGAGTGATAAAATAAAACTGCTTAGTGGCGATAAATCCAGTCATTGGTAACTTACATATTGAAGTCATCGTTTCTCAAACTATTAACAGAGAAATTGAGAACATATTTCAAAGAAAAAACGCCTAAAAACACAAAGCGTATGGAAAGAGTTATGGACATATGTTTTGGTGGTCGACACAATTGTCACAAAAAAATCGAAATGAATTTCGTAAATGTCGACGTATGTCACATTAGTAATAAGTGCGAGATCTGATTGTAATCACATTTTCCTGATTAAATTAACGATTTATATATAATAAATATTGAGGACCATATTCATTTTGAATCGTTAGAGTGGATAGGCAATTCATTATATTTGGTATCTGTCAATGTTATATTTTCCATAGACGTGTTTTAACTTTATCACTTCGAAATGTTTCTTATGTCACATTGGTACAATCCGGTTTCTCTGTAACTTTTTAAGCGTAAGCTTGTCTATGGTGAAATTTAATGTATTTGTAAATTTAAATGGTTATATATGTTAGGGTTAATAACATAACATCTACATAATACTACGAAACATTTAATGGAAGACAATATGACACTTGATTACATGAATTGGTTAAACATTTTTCGGTGTGGTACTCGTTCTATCAAAGTCATAATTTAATTTATTTTTAAAAATTTTGTAAATAACACAAAAATGTGGGTTCCTCCCTTGTAAGTTTTATAATCTGTAGTTGGGTCTTTCGCTTGTGGCTTCAATTGACAGTTGATACAAATTATATCCCGAAACATTTCACAATACAATACACATGTCGTTAAAAATCATGTACCATCTGTGATTTTGTTTTTGTTGCGTTACTGTTGTAAATTGCATTTTTGCGTCTCATGTGACAAACGGCTTGTATAATTTCATGCATGCAATATGATGTATTATTCATATAATTCTAATGTGTGGACGTTTGTCATGTGTCAAAACTTCCAAGGGACGATGTTATGCAACAACGCACCTTTTGTAAGTAATACTATCCTAATATAAATAATAATTAATATAAATACCAACATTGTAATTATAGATAGGTCAAAATATAAGTATGAACAAAAGTTCTAATAATTTGAACTCTCTACAGCAACGACACGGCATTTTGACAAACATTAAAATATCTGTAAGTCAGTCTGTAAATGAAACATTTTATTTGCACAGTATCAACAAAAGAAAAAAACAATAACTGATGACACCACTATTATTATTTTTTTAAAATATTTTTTATGTAGAATTATTCACATCACTTCTTTCCCAAATACATCTGTTTGGTAAATTTGTTAAAAAAAATCGACATTTTCAATCATTTTATTAAGCACCCAAGAGCTATATTTAATTTCTAATGTTAAGTTATTCACATAACACTACACTGCCTACCCATTTTACATTACGTAGCGTTAGTATTTCAAATACCATAGACGTTTAAATAGTCGGTGTTTGACAGCCAGTGTCAGTCAGTCAGTGACGTTGCTTTGAAAGAGCGACGTTCTATTGAACCGGACGATTCCGGACGCCGTATGTGATATCACCTGTTAAGTTTTATATGGAGAAGATTGTTTGCAGTTACGTGAAGCGAATTATCTTCTATAATTGGATCGAGCCTAATGTCATCTAGCAAGCACATTTCCAAAGCTCCCACTTGCCAATACAAGAAACTGTAGCACTGTGTTTTTTTAAAATCTAGAGTAGCAAACGGGCATGCAGTTCATCCAATGTTAAGTGACTCCTACAGCCCATGACAACCGTAACCGAATCAATACAGACCTATCAATCTGTTCGGATTCGGTCACAAGTGCGTTGCTACTCTTGAGGGCTAAGTTGGTCGACTCATTTATCCCGTGCGTGCCGGCTGCCATACCTTCAAGCTGAAATACAACTCATAAAAGCTATTTCACATCAGAAATATGGTGCTGGTACTCACCCGGACGAATCTGGATGGATTCTACCACCGTGTATTTATTAATAAATTTAATTCTCGTATGGCTTTTCGAGCAAGTGTTGGTAATAAACAATGCTCCAATGAAATCAAACATTACGCTACCTCAAATAAATCATGTCACAGACCCTCTTCGAAAGTCAACATTTAAACACTGGGGCCGGCGTAAGTTAGTTAGCCCAAGTTGGGGTCCAATATAGCGTGACACTTTGACCTTACCCGAAACCTAAGTGTGGCTTCGTGTACCATTTGTGTGTAGTGTGAAATTAGACTATAAACTTCACTTACCTTTTGGTCTTATATACTGGGGTATTTTAATATTACACACGGAACTCCTAAATGGGTAGATCTGTTTATATCGATAGACAAAAATTCCAAAACCGGTTATTTGACGGATCAAAATACATCGTGTATGAATTATTTATTTTTCTTTAAACGTGGTATTTATTTTAAAATAACAGTCCAAAATTTACATTTTATTTATATAGATATTTACTCTCCCATAAAAATTGTATTCAAGAGTTGACGTTTTTTTTATCTATAAGCATACATTACCTATCGTTTCCCAGGGGTAAGAGTAAGTTAGAGGTAGGGACCTCTAATTTTAACAATGGTTCCTGCACTTTATTTGCAAATTAAAAACGTATAAACAAACATACCTTATATTGGCTTCATTCACCCTTTTGAAATTTTAACGACTAACGGAATATTAATTAGACATTCGAATGGATCTTTTGGAAGTTAAGGCGGTATTTAAACATTTTGTTAATTAGCGAAAGGGAAATTTGCACAAGGAATATATATCTTTAATATGGATTAAATTTGCATAATGATACAAATTGCATAATTTTATATGATGATTATTATTATTATTCAAGGCATCGGACTTGGTGTTTGAATTAAAATGAAAATACGGTATGATTTTCCATAAAGGAACTCGAAAAGTTATTTCTGCTGTTAGTATAAAAATGGAACCGATAATTGGTCCGTTTCGAAGGAGATCATTATTTTGAGAAAGAACCCTATTAGCTATGAATCTCGTCGTTTAGCTATTCATTATTGGAGAAATGTTGAACTGAGATCATTTTGTAAATGCACATTCGTGGTGTCTTTCGTATATACGATGTATTATATAATGCGATATGGACATGTAATGGGCATCGTAATACTTTACTTACTAATTTTGATAATGATTAAATCTGAAATTTCAACTTTTAAATTATTTTAAATCTGATTTATCCACGCTATCCAATGAGATTACTTGTTTTATGTACAATTTCTACTTTAGCATTTAAAATAGAGTTCTATTTTGTTTAATCAGTTTATATATAATATAAAGTTTTATCGGTGGTAGAATCTATCCAGATTCTCCCGGGTTTCCGCTTGAAGGGTGTGGCAGCCGGCACGCGTAGTGCAAATGAGGTAACTAACTTAGCCTTCAAGAGTAGCAACGGACTTGTGATCGACTTCGAACAGGTCGACAGGTCTGGATTAATTCGGTTATCTTTGTCATGGGCTGTAGTAGTCACTTAACATCAGGTGAACTGCATGCCCGTTTGCTACTCTAGCTCACATAAAAATAGATTCCATTGTCTTTTTCATTTGAAAGTGACAACGATTAACAGTCTCCAGCGCTAAAGTCTTGGTATATTCTATCGTATAACCGAAGTGGGGCGAAGTTACACACAGCTCCCAAGTTGTCGCTATTGAGTGACAGTCCATAAGTTTTAATTAACATCTCACAGACGCCACTCAGTCAAGGCCGGCAGGGTTGCCAGTTTATTAGTTTGTTAGTCTTAGACGCAATGGGTAGTTTGATTGCGTTATTTGATCAAATTTATGGAGCGTTTGATGTATGACACGATCCGTGTTTGGTTAATTTATCGGCGGTAGAATCTATACGATTCCTCCGGGTGAGTACCACCTCCACACCCATTTCTGCTGTGAAAGAGCTCTTATAAGTTGTGTTTCAGTTTGAAGGGTGTGGCAGCCGGCACGCACTGGATACATGAGGTGACCAACTTAGCCCTCGAGAGTAGCAACGCACTTATGACCGACTTCGAACAGATCGATAGGTATGTATTGATCAGGTTACAGCTTTTTGGAAATTCCACTCCTAAGGTGGTGAAGAGTGGGATGAGAGGGTGATGGCGCGGACGAAGCAGCGGGACATGTGCTCGTATATTATGTCTGAAATATATCAATTTCAAGTATTGAAAGGGAATTCAATACACATTGTGACACGTACGCGATACTGTAAAGTTGCGCCAAGTCCCCAACTGCCAACTCGTGTTGTCAGTCACCGCTGTGTGGCAGGCCATAACTTTTTAATTGGCAGAGGCGCGAGTCTATCAAGGTTGCCTGGTGTCATTAAAAGTTTACAGTTTACATGTTTTGTTACATTTTGAAAATTTAATCAGTGAAATGAATGTTTACAGATAGAAAACTGTTTGTTGTACGCAAATAATATTATTGAATATTTAAAAGAGGAATTCTTATATCTATATCTATATCTGTAATATATTTCGAGGATCTCCGCAAAGGCTGTAACGATTTTGATGACATGTTGTGTTCGGATACGGTTTTGCTTTCTAAGTCTATCTACATAAATGCCACTCCTGAAATATCTTCGAAGTACTAGCATTGTAACTATTGATTTCTGTAATAAGTACTTGGCTTCAAAATAATAACAAAAATATTCAAATGAGGAAATTTAGAGATAGTATGGTAATTAATAAAACGTGGTTCTTTCGCTAACGACGCTATTAAATAGAGGAATCCTAGAAAACAATCGAAAAAGGGAGTACTGAACTTTATATACATACATAAAATATAAATACTATACATACATAAAACGATGTAAAGGATAATTGTGTAATTGATAACAAACGAAGAATAAATGCAGAGCTATAGTAGTTCATTCTTCGAAAAGATAAGTGCTGTTGGTCCTACTGGGCTTCACAACGTCACCGATCTTTCGTGGCATTACTATTGTACAAAAAAACTGCGTTTACCGGTTTTTGTGTGGAGTAGCGCTTACAGAATAACGCGCTTAAGATTTGGAATATATTTTTTGGTAACCGCAAACAATCCTTCTGTCGTGTAGTATTTTATCGACATTGTAAACATGATTTAGAAAAAAATTGCAACTATTTTTGAATTCCAATCTCCATAAAATATGCCACAGTCGTTTATCCGAACGCATTCATTTGTAATTAGTTTGTTCGTCTTGGCTCTCTCTCTCTCTTTCTCGCATAACGTCACATTTTGAAATGAATTTAGTGTTAATTTAATTTTAACTTAGATGTAAGTCCGAAAGTTACCATTATACACTGTACAATATCGTGTCCACCTTGCAAACGGCAATAGATGTAATAATGCTATTAGGAAAATATACAATTTTTAATTTTTTTAAATATATTTTTTTAACCATGCCTTGTCATAACTTTTTTTAAAGAATAACGCTTATAATATTTCGTTCACACCGTGGCTTAGCTGTGCTTTCGTTGATTCGAAACGTTAGTTTAATATTCGTTTTGAATAGAAAATTATTGACTCTTCTTTGCATAATGCTGTTTTTATGATGCGCCTGCGGTGTCGTCGAGGCTTTTTTATACCACGTAGGAAAATTATTATTCATTTTTGATTATTAATTGCAAATTATGAAATATTTAAGTGTATGTTTTACGTAATTTAGCTAGCTAGTATTATGTTGGTGAGTATAATTTGATACAATTCGTCGCGCTGTTTGATTTTTGCTAATCGTCTCAAACCTTCACAAAATTAACTTGTTACCTTATTATTTTAGTTAATAATCGAATATGTGATAGTTAAATACAAATATGTTCATGTCCGAACATGCTCATGTTAATGAATACGTGATATGTTACCATTACCATCACAAATAAATACAAATGTATATAATAAATATTAGATAGAATGTTGAATTGTTAATAATAAAATTTTATTATAATATTGTCGATGGAAAATTACGAATAAATTGATTCTGCAATAATGTGTCATTTTTAAATATACTTTTCGGCCGAAGCTTCGTCAATTAATTGTAACTAAATAAATATTATTGTTCCATGTATGATTTTACGTAAATACTGTATGGAATTCCATTTATTTTTGTATGTACTTAGTTCTAGTATTTGTTTCTTGACATCTGATTTGGTGGTAATCGATTTTTTTATAGATTGCTGTAAAATCATTTTTTCGCATAATTTGGAGGAGTTTTTACATAAGTTCTTTCAAAATTTTAATTTCTATTTATATGTAGTTTTGACTGTATTTGCGGTTTTATAGTTTATTTTAATGGGAATATTTTTAATTAAGAATGTATTTTTGTATGAAATGTTCTTATGTGCAATTAATATTTATAATAAAAAGGAATTCTGTGTCACAAACAAGCTTTTTATTGAATTATTTCCCTGCAGATTTTTATTTTTTTTATGTTATGAAGTAGTACACGGGATTGCAGTCTACCTGCTGGTAAGTAACTACTGCAGCCCATGTCATATGTAATCACAGATGCGGTGCTACTCTTGAGGTCACAGATCGAAACCTCGTATTCTGCGTACGCTGGCTATTACACCCTTACACCGAAACACAAGTATTGCGGGCACTACTGTTTCACGACACAAATAGGCGTGACGGTGGTATCGACCCAGTCGTACATATTCATGTTCTACCACCCGTTAGGTTATTCCAGACACGAAACAAATTTTAAAAAAAATCGACTCCCGCGCGATTCGAACCCGCGACCTCACGTTTCGCAAACCGGCTCATCACCGTCTGCGCCACCGAGGTGGTAATTTTTTTTGTTGTATGAATTTTCCATTATCTTTTTAGTCTTGATTTAATTTTTCTGTAATATTATTTTTGTCCAGAATAAATATTCTTCTAAAAAAATATTTCTAACTAAGAATATATTTATTGTTGTCTCTATGCATATTTAAATGTATTTTAATTCTAGTGAGTAATTTTATTAAAAATAAAAAAAAAATATGTAACCCAGAGTCCAGAAACGTTGCAACTCTATTATTCACTATCGACCCTAGGGGTCGATTACGAGGTATAACGTGCCCCATAGCAGCAAAAAAAAATTGGGGGTCTGTAATATGAAAATGGGAATCCGCGATAGGAGATCTCTTGTAAGTATTTAATAATAATAATAAAAAAATTTGCTGCCACGAATAATTTACACAGACTGTATGCAGTACTTCGCTACGAGTAAGTACATAGGCTAACCCAATAATTCCCTACTAAATGTCAATCGATGATTTTCATTAAAATTTAGTTTATACTTCACCAAGCATTCAATTATCATTTTTAGGTAAGTGTTTGTTAATTTATTTTAATTATTGCTGTACAATTTTTTAATTAAGTTAATTTAAATTATAATGTATGATGACCTCTAATGTGATCGTGGGTTGTGCCTGTAATTGCGGTGACACTGCCTATTCTTGGAATGACCCAACACACATGAGTGTGTGGTCGCTTCAGTAGTGTTCACCGTATTGGCGCGAGTGTTTGAATAAATAAATAAATAAACAAACTCCGTCCGTACATTTAGTTAGCTTCCACTTACTCATTGGTCACGTAAGCCAGTACTGGCTATTCAATTCGTAGTTGATCTTGCCTCAATTATACTATAGCCTACATCCAAATAATGGAGCCGTATGTTAATAAACGTCTATTCTAAGCTAGGTAATATCCCATCGGCATTGTCCCATTAAAACGAGGTATTCCTCGCCGATTGTAGTCTAAATGGTAATACAGTGGTCACCGCACAATATCACAATACTATGTAAATACGGGCCGATATTGTCCCGTAATGTATGCGGGCGCAATAACCGGCCTACCCCCTGACCGGGCCTTGCGGCGAGTTCCCTTAGATGCGATGATAGAGGCAATATTAAAAAATAATGTGATCGTTCAATATAATAGTTGTCATTTTGAAATGTGGGGGTGGTAGAACATGAATATGTTCGACTGGGTCGGTACCATCGTCACACCTATTTGTGCCGTGAAAGTGTTCGCACTACTTGTGTTTCGGTGTAAAGGTGTGATAGCCAGCATACGCAGAACACGAGGC
>DWIE01000264.1:0-17641 GCA_018248235.1 Choaspes benjaminii
CACATAGCATAGAGTTAACAAGACATCAATTTCAACCTTCACAATACTACAGTATAATGAAATTACACATTTTCCACTTTAAAATACTAAGCATTCATTTAGAACAACTAAACCGATTATATTATCAAACTCTTAAAACTTCGGGTTATCTAAATTCTAAGTGAGTATATTGGAAGTGGAGTAGCACTATTGTGTACAGAATTTATTAAAACTAACTGACGAAATGTTGTTCACTTCTGCATACACCATCAGGTCAATACCGACGCAATTTATGTTTATGTTTGTATTAACGTAGTTTATAAGATGGACTGAATATTTCCACAGCTAAATCCAGCACTGCACTAATAAGGCAGCCAGTAAAAAACGCATATTCAAAGTTGCAAGTTTTTTTAATGTAGTTAGTTCACCTGATGTTAAGTGACCACCGCAGCCGATGACAATCATAACTGGCTCTAAACAGTAGCATTGTTTTGTTCTAAGTCAGTCGCAAATATAAGTTTCATAAGTGCCAATGAATTGGTAAGTTATATTTGCTTAATTGAAATTGTTAGCTCTATGCTACTATTGGAAAGAAGTGAAAGGAAACTCGACATGACATTTTATCGCCTCTACACTAAATGATTCTAATATGAATAAGCTGGGACTTACGCTACAAAATGCTTTTATAGTATTTGGAGTCTTGTCAGTGTTAGTGGGATAGTAGGGAAGACTAACATCCGCATTTAGTATGTGAAATTTTGTTAATTCTATGCTAATGGCAGGAGGACGTAGGAGGTTGGGGTGTGAACATTCATTCTATGTCTACAACATAGTTATTAAAGGGTAAAGTTTTAGTGTATACTCTGATTCGGAAAGGGCCAAATAAACTGTCTTGTAGGGCTACTGCAACCTTTTTCAACTATTAAAGAATTCTTTGGGGGTGTATATTGAATTATATGTGAAGCATGTCAAAGGGGTGGTCTAGGATTGATACTATGTCTAGCACATAGCAGGATTAGGAGGGGTGAATGTTTTACTACATCTAATACGTGAACTCTATAGTCCACTCATGAGCCATACTGGCTGCTGGCTTCCTGATGACCAGCACATCATTCCCACGATGCAGGGTCATCTGCAGTGGGGTGTTGCTGCTGCCTTGCTTTAGCTTGGCCGTCTTCGGTGGAGTCTTGATGCCGGCTATCACGATCCGCTCCACCCAGGACCGGGTCGGGTAAGAGGCGGTCTTGTCGATCATTGTGTAAGTCATGCTGTCTGTCTGGTAGCTGATCTGGGCGTAGATATACTTGTTGTCGCGGTAGTCGAATGTTTCACCGTCGTCGATGTAGATTGTTCCCTTCGCGGAGTTATTAGAGTCGAGTGTGACGACAAGAGTGTATGGGTCGTTGGCCATGAGGGAAGACGCGCGTCGGACTCGCTCCTTCCGAGGAATGATGGATCCACCGCGCTGGTACACTGGGATCTTGCCGATGTTGACCTCCTGGCTGATGTACCCGCTGGCGGCGTGCGGCTGGTACGAGTCCACGTCGTACCACAGCGCGCGGCCCGCGCCCGGCAGGTACACCTTCACGCTGGTGGCGCCCTCCTCCGTCACCGGCCGGACCAGCAGGCTGCCCAAGAGGTACTCGTTGTCGATGGTGAAGGTCTCCACTTCCTTGGGGTACTCCTGCCAGAGGGGCCGCATCACCGGCAAGCCGGTGCGGTAGTGTTCGTAGAACAGGGTGTACCAGAAGTCGATAAGCGCGTATCGGCGGCGGAGCGCGTCCCGCAGGCGCGCGGCCGCGGCGGGCTCGTACAGCCAGGGCTCGCGCCGCTTGGTCTCCAGGTGCGAGTGCGCGCGCATGAACGGCTGGTAGGCCGCCGCCTGGTACCAGCGCGTCATGAGCTCGGGCTCGGGGTACCGGAAGAAGCCGCCCACGTCGGCGCCGCAGAAGGACACGCCGCTGACGGCCAGCGCCAGGCACATGCTGACGGACGCGCCCAGGTGGCCCCACTCCGCCATGTTGTCGCCCGTCCACACGGCCGCGTACCTCTGGGTGCCAGAGAAGAATGACCTCGACAGGATGAAGGGTCGGTATTTGCCACCGGATCGCTCCACTAAGGTCTCGTACCCTGGCACTATCGTCGCCAGTCCGTTCTCGTTGTGAAGATGTCTGTGTTCCCAGAAAGACGCGAGACCTTCCTGTCCGTCCTGGGGCGCCTTATAATGCCGGCAGTCCTTGGGCATCGTTATCTCAGGACCATTGAACACACTTGGCTCATTCATATCATTCCAGAAATGGACGTCTTGGGTGATGCCAGGGAAGTTCTCAAATAGATAACGCTCCTTGTAGTATTTTACTGCGGCTGGGTTGAAGAAGTCCAAGTAGGATGACGCGCCTGGCCAACACCAACCTAACAGACAAACAAAAAGAATTTTATATAGTTCCCGGGTAAACATTCGTGTTGCACTGGGTCGGTACAACCGTCACCGTCACTTCTAGTTGTGCCGTGAAAAGTAGTGTTTGCACTACGTGTCTGTGTGTTTGTTGCAGTTGTGAATGCATAACACAAGGCATCTAATATACGTCGTCACATTGCATCTTTGGTTACAGATGTGCAAGACTCCAGTACCTTATCACCAGGTGGACTGAAAGCCCGTGTGCTACTTCATGACAACAAAAGATATTTAGAAAAGTGATAGAATTTTGTTCTCATAATCAAAATCGTGCAATCCAAATTAAAACCGAATAAATTGACAACAACTAATTATTACATAGATATTCAATTTGTTTGAAATTGTTGTGAAAAATCCAAAAATGAATGATTTGATCTTTTGTGACATTTTAGATTTGAATTTTAGATTATTTTTCATTTGTTATATGTGATGTACTGTATCTGTGGTTGTGGTTTCTGCCTTCAATTGCGATGACACTGACAATTTTAAGAACATGTATATGGTAATATTAATTTGAAAATAGTGTTAACAATGTTGGCACACGTAATAAAATAAATAAATAATTTGCATTAAACAATTCCAATTTCAAATTGAATATCATTATTTGGACACCTCTAACACACAGGTCCCTTGACTCACTCCCTTTAAGTAAAAATCCAAATTCAAAACTTTTGTTTCATACTTAGGTATTTTACATACACTTGATGAATGTTAGGTTTACATGTACTTACAATCATCGGCTTCAGCCTAGTTAGGCTTTTGGAGAGGTTGAACCAGAGAAAAAAAGCCGGAGGGAAATACTCTAGACACTCCTTTTTACTTTTATTTACTTACCTTCTTTCTTTTACTTTCTTTACCTACTTTTTATACTGACTTACCTTCATACACATTCCCAGTCTTGTCCTTGACGTACAGGTCGAGTGCGGTGGCGTCCTCGTGCACGAAATAGCCCGCCTCCCGCTTGATGTGCGGGTCGATGATGATGACCAGCTTCCGGCCCTTCGCGGTCAGGTTGCCCACCATTTGGAGGGGGTTCGCGAACTTGATCGGGTCCCATGTGAAGTATTTCTTCTTGTCGGTGTACTCGATGTCGAGCCAGATGACGTCGGCCGGCATGTCGTGGACGTCGAACTGCTCGTTGACGCTCTGGACCTCGCCTTCGTCCATGTAGTTCCAGCGGGACTGGTGGTACGCCAGCGAGAAACGGGGCGGTATCGGAGCGACGCCAGTGAGTTTGGTGTATTGGCTGAATACATCAGACGGAGTGTCGCCCAACATCACGAATACATCCAGCACGCCCGCTTCACTAATGAACCTGCTGTCAATCTTCTTCTTGTTCCCGCCGGTGACGAGGTTCACCAGCGAGGAGACCACGGTGGCGTCGTTGTAGTTGACGATGTCCACCCACGTCTCGGCTGCGTTGTGCCAGAACACGCCGACGGTGCGCTTCATCCTGATGATACAGCGCTTAATATTACATAAACATTAGGACAGATAGTATGTATTTTAGAATTATGTATTTATCCCATGCGATATGTGTATATTTCTTTTTATTTTTGCCTCATCAGAGTATGTTAAGTGACCACTGCAGCCCATGAAGTTTGTAACTATACATGCGGTTTTACACCGGAGGATATAGATGGAACGTCTTGCGTTCTGCATATTCTAGATACTCTGAAACACAGGTAGCGTGAAGACTACTGTTTCTTAGCAAAAATAAGTGTGGTGGTGGTACCGATCCAATCGAATATGAATGTTCTAAAACCCGTAACGTTTTCCAGATACGAGAAAAAAATGTCTCCCAACATGAAACGAATTAGCGACCTTACGTATCGTGGAACGGCTTATCACCGTCTGCGGCACGGTGGTCGACAAATTCCTGCTGTGAATTAGCTATTACTAGGTGTGTTTCAGCTTGAAGGGTGTGGCAGCTGCGACAGGACGCACAGGATACGTGATACGCCAACTCAGACCTCGGCAGTAGCATCGCACTGGCGACCGAACTTCGAGATGCGAGAAAGAGCGATGTGGCTGGTTCGAGGAACAGCGCCTGGTTGGGGCCGCTCGTTGCTCGCCGTTTGCTAGATGTTACGAAGTAGCACACGAGCTTGCAGTTTACCTGCTGGTAAGTAGCTACTGCAGCCCGTGACATCTGTAATCACAGCCTCATGTTCTGCGTACGCTGGCTATCACACCCTCACACCGAAACACAAGCAGTGCGAACACTGCTTCGCGGCACAAACACATGTTCCACCACCCGGAAGGTAGAGCCCCGACTGACCCGTGCGCGTAGAGGACGGGCACGGCGCCGTACAGCGCCATGCGCGAGCCCAGCTCGTACTCGAACACGTCCAGCGCGTACAGCCGGTACGGCTCGCCGCCCGACGTCGTGCTCAGCGGCAGCCCGTCCGTGTGCTCCGGCACGCCGTAAACCTGCTCAGCATCAGGGAAGGTGGCGTCCAGGGACAAGGCCTCGTTGCCGCGGGGCTTGCTGTCGTGGTGCGACTTGAAGTTCTCGCTCCACGCCTCGTCATCATTGTCCAAAGCATTCTCATTGCCTTCCTCGTCATCCCCAATCTTCTCTCTCCTCACCCTGAGGGGTTCCACAAACAGCTGAGCGTTCTCGTTCAGGGCCACCGCCACTTCACCATTCCGGTCTAGGAACTCAAACTTGAGGGGATCAGCTGTGATGATCAGCTTGTGCCCTTGGGAATTGATGAGGGTCAGCTTGCCATTTTCGTTTGATACCAGCTTCAGTTCATCAGGCTTGGGCTCTCCATCCAGGGCGAACTGGGGCCTATACCGAGGGTATAGAGGCTCGGCTTCATCTATTTCCACCCTGAAGGTGCTGCCAACCAGTGCTGACACCTTGAGAGCATACCGCCACTGTGGGGAAAATTGGTCTTCAGTTTTATTACAGTAATCTTAAACTAACTCCACCAGCAGATCCCTAGTAGAAAATTACATTAGATGTAATGTCCATTTTCACATCAGTGTAAATAACATGGATTTTATAGAAACAAACAAACATTTTTATCACTGGTAGAATCTATTCAGTTAAGTAGAACCACAACTATTTCTGCTGTGAGACAGTTGTTTCAGCTTGAAAGATGTGGGAGTCAGCATACACAGAATACACGAGGCAACCGACTTTAGTCCTCAGGAGTAGCAACACACTTGTGACCAATTTCGAACAGAATGATTGTCTATTTAATCACAGATGCGGTAGCATCTTGAGGACACAGATCGAACGCCTCGTGGTCTGCGCATGCTGGCTATTACACCCTTACACCAAAACACAAGTAGTGCGAACACTACTGCTTCATGGCACAAATAGGTGTGACGGTGGTACCAACCCAATCAAACATATTCATGTTCTACCACCCGTGAAGTTAGAAACCCGTGAAGAATATTGTAATATCATTAAAATATATTGTACATTTATTTGCCTAACTCAAAAATTTACCAGTACTCATAAAGGCATAGTATATGTTGTACTAGTCAAAACAAAAAGAGGTTAATATATCAACAAATATATCAGTTCAAATTAGTTATCAAGCAAAGGTAATCAGGTCACTTGATACCTGACAATTTAAGGGCAAATAGGTATTTAAGATAATTATTATGTTATCAGTTACACTTATGTAAAGTTATATTGTTGTTAATGAAATGTAACTTCAAACGTTTTCTTCCTATTGTACTAATATTTACACAAGTTTTAAGAGTGTGACATAAAAAAACCGATATTTTGAGAATTATGTTTCTGTAATAGTGGCTATATGATTATAATATATTAATTATTAGTTTGGTTTTATAAGTTTTATGCGATGTATGTACATCGTAAAGCAAGAACCGTAAATAAATTTGCATCGCAAATTCAGGGTCGAATTGTAAGTGTCACATTTTATGTCAAAAATCTAAGGTAAGTAAAAAAAATATTACCAGAACTGTTTTCTTCTCGGCTTCTAAATCCACTGTGACCACTTCGGCTGAGAGTACGTTGCCGTGGACTATGACCGAATCCAAATTAAGAACGTACTCTGATCTCTCAGGTTTCAATGGCCTGAGACGTTTACAAAATCCTGACTGTTCGCATGTTTTAAAATTATTTCTGTCTACCGCCAAGACACCAGACAACCCCAACACAACCGCCAGACAAAGACGTAACGCCTTCATCCTGGTCAGGTATCACTTCAGGATCCCTGATAGCTTGCTGAATAAACCTTCAACAATTTTTCTTTACAATTACTTCATTTGGCTAGCTCAGAATATATATATTCTTTTAATTTCGGAGGTAAAACACACGCCTTCGTTACGTGGAGAAATCTTGTTTGACAAGAAAAGTCGGTGTTGCTAACAAGCTATTTTATATTACACCTTATATTGAGTTTTCGTCATTGTTGTCTACGTCACTTTTATTCGTATATTACTTAATTGTAAATTTTATCATTATTAACTAAAAGAAGTAAATGATAATTGTTAATAAAATTTATATATAAATAAATTTTAAATATACTAATTTTGTATAGCTTCTTTTTTATCATTTTGTTTTATTCAGTCAGAGTATCTGATTACATAAGTTTGTCTTGTTGGAATTTTTAAAATATAAGCAAATTGGCAGATGTCAAAAAAATGTTATTGCCGGTAACCTGTTACCAGTATTGCACGTTATTTTGTAAAATTTCGTTCCCATTAACCGGAACACTTAGTAAATTGCTCCAGAGTCGTTATTATTCTATAACAAAAATGACAACGCAATCCGAGTGGAGTATTGAGAAGGCCCGAATTTTAGGGTTGCCTTTGGAGGATAAAAGAAAGTTATACAATCCTGGTACATACATAACTTTGGACCAAGTTGACCCCTGGTACAAGTATCTGGCGGAAAATAAAAGCGCCGTGGAGGCTAAGAAGCATACAGAGGAAGATATCGCGGAGTTCCGTAAGATAAATATAGATCCAGAAAAGAACAAGATTCTCTCTGAGAAGGTGTCTTTGTTTGAAGGCGACATCACTAAGTTGGAGATTGATGCAATTGTAAATGCTGCGAACTCAAGACTGAGGGGAGGTGGCGGTGTGGATGGAGCTATTCACAAGGCTGCAGGAGATCTTTTACAGGACGAATGCTTTACCCTGGGTGGATGTCCAACTGGTGAAGCTAAAGTTACTGGTGGCTATGATTTGCCTGCCAAATATGTAATCCACACAGTTGGCCCTCAAAATGGTTCAGCACCAAATCTCCAGGCCTGTTACGAGAACAGCCTGTCCTATCATCAGCAGTATAAGCTGAAGTCCATTGCATTCCCTTGCATATCAACTGGAATCTATGGATTCCCAAACCGCCTGGCAGCCCACATCGCCCTCCGAACTGCTCGGAAGTTTCTGGAACAAAATAATGAAATGGAACGAATCATATTCTGCACATTTCTACCTATTGATGTTGATATCTATGAAACTTTGATGCAAATGTATTTCCCTGTCAATTGAGAAATTATCTTGCTTATTTTTTTTAATTGTGATATTTTTTTCTTTTGGCTGTGCTTTATTTTATAGCTGGGTTGTGGAAAATATAATTGTTGAGCTTGTATATAAAATTTTGTAGCTGAAATAAAATTTCTAAATTGATACTTATTAGTTTTTTCTAATCTGCCCTAAAAAATTGTTCTTAAGTGTAAGTCAACAAATGTAATGGTACAGTTAAAATACAGTTTATAGATTATTTATTAAGGATTATTTTATATATAATCTTTATAGAAAATAATTTCAGATGTTGGTCATGCTTAATTAAACGCAAATTAAATGTATGCAGAGACCTGATACTCCGATTCTCCATGCCGTATATGTATTAAGGTACACGCGTATACCATAGAATTATTACTCTGCATAAATGACAGGTACCAAGATTGTAATGATAACTGATTTGTAAAAATATAAAAAATACTGGTGATATAGGTTTAACTTATATGATAACAGATGGCGGTGTAAGTTTTTGTTATTACAGAACATGGCGTGACACTATAATTATTTGCGAATGTAAAACAACAATATTTTTTGTTACCACCCCAAACCAAAATAGTACCAATAATTTGCAACATATTATTACTTACCACTGATTATGAATCATAGAGTTCAATTTGTAAAATTTATAACATTATTCGCAATCTGTGGTTCAACTGGAATTTTCAATGACAGCTGACGTGACAGCTGTCATTCTGAAAGTGGCCCTACGAGTTTGTTGTTGTAATTTCATAATTTGCACTATTTATTTTGGCAATTACATTTATGTGTTCATTTCCGTACATTCACTTATAAGTTATACGCTTATCATAAAATTAGTAGAGCTTGAAGTATCAGTCAGGAGTGTTTAATTGAGGCAGTGTTTAGTAAATAGTCCGGGGAATGCAGAGTTTCAAAAATGTCTGCAACAAGTGGATCAGAGGGCGAAGATTTGGAGAATGTGCCTCTAGTCCGGATGGAGGACGTGCAGCCAGTGAGGACTGAGCTGTACGATTTGGACGATGACGACGGGCAGGTGATAAACGACGTGGTGATAGGTGACGAGCTGTTGGAGACGTGTGTTGTGGACAGTGTCGATAGTGACTGCATGTTAAACGAGGATGGTGACGTGGTGGTGACGATACAGACTGAGATGGTGGAGTGTGACAGCTCGGAGATTATCGTCCCCGAAGTTCTGGAACCGCCGCTGGATGATCCTTTAGAATTAGTTGAAGAGATAGTGGAAACAAGACCAAAAACCCCACCGCCAAAAACAAACACACCTGGAAGCTGGCCCACGTTGGAGATCCTTCCCGGGGGAGTCATCAAACATGCGGATAAATATGACGATGATATGTCCAGCTTGTACCCTACCGTAGCGGAAAAGTTCCAAGAAACTAAGGACAACAATGAGATGGTGTACGCGTGCGCCAAGTGTTCGCAGAGCTTCAAATACCTCCTGTGTCTGGTGAAACACGTCAAGTGGCACGAGGAGCAGCAGAAGAAAGCGAGGCAGGCAGAGTTAGGAAAAATAACCACCACAGACCACATGGACTACGTCTGTCTACACTCAAATAAAAGAAAAATCATATCAAAGTTAAAATCAAGATGCAAATTTCCAAAGAAATCATAGTGTTATCGGACGTGGGTGGTTGAAGACATACTTCCAAACTCCAGCTGTATCCAGCATGTTTATTAAAATTGTGATGTAGTTGTTACCTCGGAATATATGAAGAATATTATAAAGGGATTTGTTGCAATTTGTTAATGTAACGCGTGTTACCGAATCTCCTCCCTCATTCAGATTTAATAACGCAAAATCTACTTTTACAACAATTTCACGAACCTCTCAGAGAGGTACCCTTAGGCTGAACCGTCGTCCCTACATTGTGCCTCTTCATGCGTCTTAGCGTATCATCAATGTAACTTGACCCCTTCAAGACCCTCTGTCCAGCTGAGCACTTTGCTCGCGACACAAAGATCGGTGACGCTGTAAAAGCCAGTAGGACTAACAGCACTTAGTCAATTTGAAAAGAAAAACCACACAACAAACACAATACAAACAAATGACACGCAGTTCTGCTTTGTGGTCTCACGTTAGTACTACGGACCTATAGGGAAATTTATTCTAAGATAGAGGGAATGGGGGGGGGTCTTGCTTATGTGGTAACGAGTGAATCGGTTGAAATATTATTGTCCAAGCATAAATGTTACGCGCGCCATGCCTACATTTCCCTTCTAATGATAATTATGTATTCCGTGGTTATTTCTAATAAAATAAGGGTCAAATTTTAAATATTTGTTCGTACATTATGTTACATACCTAGTTATGTCTTTTCCTAATAATTTATGACAAAAAAAAAAATTGTAACCAATATTTTATTTATTGTCTATTATTTGTGCAATTAGTTAAATTGTTACACAACAGCAAAGCTGTTATCAAAAGATCTATAATCTTTAAAGTTTTTAAATGTTTGTTAAGATTTTGTGTTTACACTTTACAAGAAATTTAGTTATAACTTACAATATATTCTGTCTTTTTATTGATGGGCATAAACAATATATTGTTTTATTGCCAGATCCAAATAAATACCCAAATTGCTTATTGGAATGTATAGAGTTGTATACTTTTATTGGATCTCAAACTAAAATAAGGTTCAATGATTTGTTGTGTGAATTTTACTATTCATCACACCACATAAAAATAAATTACAAATAATATACTCTGTTATAAATCGTAGCATTTACCATAGTTATATTCAGTAAATATGATTGGTGGTTTGGAAAACAGGTTTGTATTCATTAATTTTATTTTTATTGTTGTAAAGATGCATTAACTGAAAGTAAGGTCCCAATAGACTAACGGATGTAGCTTGCACGTTTTTTTTTTTAATTTTAGGCAGGGCAGATGCATTCATTGTTTGAGGATTTTTCTTGACATTGCGAACTACGCTCCCTGCAACAGTGACAGTTGCCTAGCGATCCGGGTTTATTAAAAAAATCAATTAAAATAAATATAGCCGCTATTGATGGACATAAAATGTACTATGTCAAGTGTAAGCCACTATGTTATATATTATTTTATTAATTGTGTTGCTAAACTTTGAGTTAGTTTAGATCATAGGTTCCCAGCCTTATATGGAGTACTGCCCCTTTCCAAGAAAAAAAATTCCAACGCCCGCCTTAACATAATAGTTAATTATACCAATTATATATAAATTATCTTATTTATGTCATTTATCTAATCTTATATATTTTATTACATTAATTATCTAATTATGTCGATACGTCTCGATCGCCCCTTTGAGAGTCAAAACGCCCCCATTTGCCTTTGGACTTGCTATTGCCCCTACGAAAAGCTCCAGCTCCACTAGCGATGGTACGGCCCCCCTTGGGAACCCATGGTTTAGATAGTTGTAAGCACAGTTAATTAGTTTGCTTATATAATTTAGTTGGTAATTATTTGGAAAGGTTATAATGATATTTGTGATGGAAAATTTGAATGTTTAAATTGGTTTTGTTATAATTCATTATGTTTACCAGAGTTTAGTATGATTGAAGTTGGTTATTATGCTTTTAAACTTTTTTAAATAAATATTTTAATATTTTTTCAAATATGAAATAGTATGTTCATGGCAGTGACCTAAATAAGTAAGTAAAATATAAAAATGATTTATCTTAGTGACAAATTATATATGTTATTCATGTACTCAAGCTAGACAAATTATATGAAAATGTGAAAACATTTAAAATTAACCTTTTTTTTATGTATAGTTTTAAATAAATATTTTATTTTTATTTTATAGGTCTTCCTATAAGTATTATTAGAATGGAAACTAAAAAAATTCTTATAACACTTCAAAATACTTATTCACAATGTGGTTATAAAATTTTTAACGGCCAACTGACTTGTTCTCATTGAATATAATATTAATATTTTTGTATGTTTTAATGTGAATAGGTTACATTTTTTACCAATTTTAAGATATGTGTTAATAGTTATAATAATATAAATTGTTTCAAGAATTGTGGCCTTTGATTAAATAAATTGAATGAATGCAACAACTATTGTAGTTGATAACTTAGGTCATTTATAGATGAGACTGAAAAAAAAGTATGTTAATCAAATTTGGAATTAAGATTTTTTTTAAATTAAGCGAGTAATGTAGCGTTTTTTAAAGTTCCCTCTAAAATTGTTTCCTTTAATAGTTGTTTGTAACAAACATGATTTGCGTTCAAAAACTTGATGTAAGATATGTAAACTTAATTTTCATAAACAGGCCACAAGTGTTGTTAGTAATTTAGGAAATTGAAATAAATTTATTGTTTGTTTTATTGTCATTTTTTATTTACATGATAATTCTAAATTTCTAAAGTAAAATTCATTTTCAATAACAATCTGTGTAATAATTTAAATCAGTCTTTGCAATTGCATGAGTTCTTGTTTCTTCAATTGGAATCTCTCTCTGTCTAACACTTGTGTCCATTCAGGGACTGTAGTTAAATAGTGGGAACTGGAGTATTTTTCTTCCATCTTAAGCAAATTTTCTTCCATTTTCTTTATTCTATTCACTAGTTTGCTTTTCGCTGCTAATATCGTATTTTCGGCATTTTCTCCTACAAGCTCTACATAAACTTCAGTATCTTTGTCGAGTAAGGCTTTAACGGAGTAATTATTAAGATCTTCATTTATTTTAAGAGCAGCACTTTTCGACAGATTCAATACAACAACTTTATTATTTTGTAAATCTGTCATTAATTTTACATTGTTTGTCTTCACGCAAATCGATGGCCGAACTTTGTTTGAAATACTGTAAAATCCTTTCAGTTCTCGAACTAAGTTGATTGTGTTTAGAAGTTTACTGACTTGTTGTTCTAATTCCAAGTTGTTCCATTTCACGAAATCATCCGCGCTTGGGAAATCAAAGAAAGGTTTTCCAATATCACCGAAGTTGACAATGACATTTGTTTCGAAAGCCGGTATTTTTGGAATTAGTTCATCGGTCACATATATCATGAATGGCGCGAGACATCTCAGAGATGTATTAAGAACAGCCGACAGAGTGTGCGCATGCGCATAACCTGTTATCTGGTTCCCACTTTCAAAGCCAGGCTTAGTTGCTTCTAAATATACATCGCAGAATTCATTGTAAATTAATGATCTAATCGCCTTCGTTGCTAGATGGAAGTCGTTAGCGTCCATCGCATTGTTGACTTTTCTTACCATGTTGGCAAGTCGACTGAGAATCCATTTGTCGAAGTAAGTCATATCTTTCCTAGTAATCTCCTCATCGATAATCTTTAACTTGACGTAGGACATCTGCATGTATTTGATGCTTTGCCAGATTTTGTTACAGAACAACTTATTCGCGTGGCACTGATTGATATCGAAGTTTACGAAATGGGATTTTATATCTTGTGACAGCAGAGTAAACCTCAATGCATCCACGCCACATTCGGGTATTCCATTCGTACTGGTGAAGTTAGATTTATGATAAGACAAAGCTTTTTTTAACTCCTCCTTGCTTATAACTCCATCTTTATGCATTTCCTCAGATTTCTGTTTCAAGCCTTCCATTGATATACCATTGATGATATCCATGGGATCTATCACGTTGCCTCTGCTCTTCGACATTTTAGCCCCTTTGTTGTCACATATAATTCCATGCAAAAGAACGTTATCAAATGGCAACTTCCCTGTTAATTCCAAACCGAGAATTACCATCCTGTGTACCCAGAATCCCAAAATATCGTGGCCGGTTACCATTAGACTCAGGGGATAGAAAGTTTTCAAGTCCTTACTGTTTTCAGGCCATCCTAACGCTGAAAATGGGTATATGCCAGAAGAAAACCATGTATCCAGAACATCTGTGTCCCTTTCTGCTTTTATTGCTGATGGTAAAGCCCTCAAGAACTTTGACGCTTGAATTTTGGCGGAATCTTCATCTGACGCAGCAACCCAAACTAAATCTTTATTAACGCTGCATTTGTACGCTGGTATTTGATGGCCCCACCAAAGCTGTCTAGAAATACACCAATCTCGATTATCCTCCGTCCAGTTCAGCCACTGAGTAACAAATTTTTCCGGCTCAATTTTCAGCTGTTTTCTCTCTACCACTTCCATGGCTTTCTTGTTTAATTTGCTACAAGACAGAAACCACTGTTCTTTCGGCAAGTGATCTATAACATCGCCAGTTCGACTGCAAGTTGGTAACGTCATTCGGTGTGGATTTATCGATTTCAGAAGACCTAATTCATCTAATGCTTTCACTAGTGTATCCCGACAGTCATATCTTTTCATGTTGTTCAATTTCCCACCATTTTGTATGAGCCCCTCTTCGTTTATAACTTGGATAAGTGGCAAATTGTGGTGCTTGGCTATTTCATAGTCGACTTTGCTGTGGGCGGGAGTAATCTTGACAGCACCAGAGCCGAACTCTCTATCGACAAACTTATCAAAAATTATAGGTATGGTGTTGTTTCTAAACGGATGAACTGCTTTCTTCCCTCTCAGGTGTTTGTACCTCTCATCATCAGGGTGAACCGCAACCGCCGTATCTCCCAGCATAGTTTCAGGCATGGTAGTAGACACCACAATTTCCTCATGGCTATCAAAGATTTTGTATGCAAAGTTGTACATCAGCCCAAATTTGACAGGCTTTTCGTAACCTTGTACTTTAATATCGGTAGGTTCATTGATTGGTATATTCTCTACTTCTATATCTGATACTGTAGACTTCAAAGCATTGCACCAGTTGACTAGAGCTTTCCTCCGATAAATTAAACCTTCTTGAAATAAGTTAATAAATGCAGTGTTAACGGCATGTGTGCGTCTTGGATCCATCGTGAATATCTCCCGAGACCAATCTAGAGAGCAACCTAGTGTCCTCAGTTGCTGGCAGATTGTGTTGCCATGTTTCTCCTTCCATTTCCACACTTCTCGGTTGAATTTCTCTCGGCCTATGTCATGTCGGTTGATGTTTTGTTTGTTTTTGAGGTGCTTTTCTACTACTCCCTGAGTAGCTATGCCAGCATGGTCTGTTCCAGGGAGCCAAAGGGCTGGTTGGCCCATAGACCTCTTCCTTCTTACTATCACATCTTGGATTGTACACGAGAGTGCATGTCCTAAATGCAACTTCCCAGTAACGTTTGGAGGCGGTAAAACAACACTAAATACAGGCCCTTTAGCCGTGTCATCTGGTTGGAACAAACCATCTTTCTCCCACTTCTCATATTTATTTTTTTCAACTAATTCAGGCTTATAAGCGGTAGCTGGAAGGTTTTCTTTCAAAATTATTCTGGTTGTGCTCGAAATAAATCTTTGAGGATAGTAAATAGATGCAACCAGATTTGGTCTTGACCATATCATTATTTTTGGTATTTTTTATTAAATAAAATTACAAAAATTATTATATTTCTAGTAAACACAATTAAAGTTAGGTTGTTTGATTTGACAGTTACGTTTACTATATGTTTTAAACATATGACATTGACGTTTCCGTTCCTTTATATTATTTTGACTAAACATCTTGATTGATAGTTGAGATAGTTTCGAGTCCAATAAAAGACGGTATATCTAAATACCTCAGATAATTGTCATTAAGTTTAAACTTTAACATTACTTCATATAACATTTTATTGCTATTCAAATATTTTACGTATAAAAATAAACAAGCCTTATACTTAAATAAATTTTAAACTAATAATAACAAACTTATCAAAATAATACAACTGTAATGTGGAACGTAACTGTCATATGCAATTTTTGTTGTCTAGACCCTTGACCCCGACATTTGTCATTGTCACCAATCGTAGTAAATACAAAACTTCGTGCTCGAATTTATATCTTAATTACAAATAAATAAAACATCTTCAAGGAATTGCATTTCGTAACTTTTGTTATAAACGCACGTGTAGTAGTAAAATGTGAACGCACTAAATTTATCGATACAAATTTATCAACGCCGGTATATACAATTCCATTGAGTATTATCTACCCCACAAATCCTCGTAGATCCGTTTCCTTGACCGCAGAGTGATAAGGGCTCAACATTTCGAGGTGGTTGGTTACTAGAGCACGTCGCTATGGCTATCCTTACTTACATTAACCCATTTCGGGTTGTGCGGGATTTCGTAAGCCTGCCAATTGAATCATTTGTTACTAAACAATATATGGGGTATAAGAAGAAGACGAACGACAGCATCCTAAGTGTGAAAGAGTTACTGTACAAGGCGGGAGTGTTGGCGTTGTTTTTCGCGGCAATATTGTGGGTCTCCATATTTATGTACGTGGTTTTCTACTACACGTACATGCCGAATGTGACGCATGTCCGGCCCGTGCATCTTCAGTTCAAGTGAGTATTGCGAACATTTGTATATTTTTTATGTCATGATGTATCACTGGCTAGCAGTTCTGATCATGGGTGGATACTGCTGCCCGTGACATCTGTAACAGACCGCAGAAGCATGCTGACTCTTCAGATTGATTTTTTTATGTTATAAAGTAGCACACAGGCTTGCAGTCTACCTACTGATAAGTAGCTACTGCAGCCCATGACATCTGTGATCACAGATGCAGTGCTGCTCCTTAGGTCATAGATTGAATGCCTAGTGATGCAGTGACAGCGGTACCAACCCAGTAGAATACATTCATGTTCTACCACCTGTTAGGTTATTACAGACATAAAACAAGTTTTAAAAAATTGTCTCGCCTCTCAATAATCGCCTCATGTACTGCATATGCTGGCTATTACATACTTGCAGCGCTACACAAATAGTGCAAATGCTATTGCTTCACTGTACAAGTTTCTATGACAGTGGTACCAACCCGGTTGGATAAGAAACTTCAAAAAAGCTTTTAAAAAGAAAATTCTATTACCGGTTACAATTGTTATTGGCTGCAGTGGTCACTTAACATTGGGTGAAATGCATGCCTGTTTGTTACCCAAATTAAAAAAAAAAATGGTAATGTGCTTAAATAAAAAAAATTAAAAAAAAATTGTTGCAATGTTGCCTAGATAAGTCTGGTAATCCAAGTGGATTGCTGGTTAATTTCTAAGACGGTTTGCATAAGTAATTATCTTTGTTTTATCTGTATTATCAACAAATGCAGCCATTGGAAGGTCATGTTGTACATGATGTCGCTGTGTGGGGTACAAAATATCATTAAACATTCATTGTAGATGTTTGTTATCAACGATATTATTAAATTAATAATCTGCCGCTGATAGTTGAAAATACACATTACAAGACGTCAAAATGGAATAAAACATTGGAATGAATGTGACGGGAAATTGTTTGTTGTGTGTGTGAGTAAAGTAAAATAATTCATTCATGGAAATTTGGAATAATGGCCACAATAATTCGATTTCATTTAATAAAATGTATATTTTAAAATTATACATTTAGAAATAATATAAAGGTTATCTAAGGTATCTAAGATAAACTTGTCTTTTCATTAAAGATGATGTGTAAAAATTGCGCAGAATCTATTATTAGTATGATATTAGGAAAATGGGCGACAGCCCAGGGAGCCAAATAAGGGGGACCGCTGAGGTCTGTAGTCTTTTTTTTATGTTATGAAGTAGCACACAGGCATGCAGTCTACCTGCTGGTAAATAGCTACTGATGCTCATGACGAATATATTTATGTACCAACCTTTCGTACTGCATTTTTTTTTAAATGAAAACGAGAGTAGCAAATGGGCATTCAGT
>DWIE01000265.1:0-17580 GCA_018248235.1 Choaspes benjaminii
CTGACGCCTGAAATCGTCTCTAAAGGCTTGTGAGTAAAAGAAAAAGAAGTACTCAAATATACCCTATTAAAATTATTTATATCACGTATGGATACTAATATTTTATGTCTAAGATTCAGCATCAACTCATTTTTTGTCAATCAAAATTTGAGGAATATTGTTTCGAGTGTCTATTTTGTAACAATAACGAAAAAACCAAGTTATCTTATTTTGAGACTGATTTACATAATTAAACACTTTGTTACGAATAATACATTAAATTAATTTTTTAAAAATTTCAAATTATTTAGTAAGCATCAAAATTCAAATTTTATTAAGGCTTTTTATGTATTACATTAAATTCAATCTTAAAATCAATTGCTCTTTATTAGCAATATATTCCCATCAACTTCTATTTCTACACTAACTTCACACAAAAAATTGTAAATCACTTCAAATAGGCCTTTAAACAAATAAATGTTTTCTGTTGTACACTTAAATCCATAAAAATCGTCTAAAAACACCAAATTAGATTCTGTTTTCGGTTCATATGCAAAATATGTATTAAAAAACAAAACTATATTATTTGGAATATCTTGTATTTTTATTTTAGACACAAGAGAATGTCTTAAGAAAAAATCTTCTGCTATTCGTTCACCAATTTTTCTTCCAAGAGTTAGAGGATTTGTTTTAGATGCTGTTGAAAGAAGTAATGAGAGTGTGTCCTTTGGTATTCTGCTCTTCATTAAATCTAATTTAGGGCAAAAATGTTGAAAATCAAAAGATTTTTGAAATTTATAAAAATTTATAGGCTCAAGTAGGTGACCAACTGTTAATTTAGCATAGATTTAATAAAACCTACAACCTGTAATGTAAACATAACCGTTTGTAGCATTTCATAAAGTTCAAGATGAAATTATATGTACAGTATTTTAATAAAAAAACAAAGATCTCTATATTTGATGGGCGTAAACAAAAATTTGCGCTATTCGTCAAGTTTGCCCTGATTTACGAAAAATATTAATAAGCTCATATTAATTGCAATTAAAATTTAACGTATAAAGTTTTATTGGAAAGAGCGATAACCTGTTATGATCAGAAATTATTTGAGTAAAATAATTGTTTTGCAAATAAAAATGTGCAGAAAACCTTTTCTTAGCTTTCTATAATGATTATTATTGAGTTCTAAGCCATTGATTAATTTTTTATTAGTATCTTCTTCATTACCAGACATGGGGTCTAGGGGAAGAAATTATTAAGTAATACCAATATGGCAAATAGAATTTACAAATATAGCAAATGTCTACAACCGTTGTACGACTGTACGACAATTATTGTCTTAAAAATCTAAAAATTCTAATTTTAAAATCATTTTTATTAAAACGTTATAGGATTTTTCTCAAAGTATAACTTAAAATATAGATAAGAAAAAAATGTTGTTACCCAATTAAGTTTAACATCGAACCAACTTTTGGGAACTGGAAATACTAATTCTATGCAAGACACGATAAAGAAGCTTTGAGCAAAAAAATTAGCAAAAATTACATTGGTAAAAGGATTTTCAAATTTAAGATCGACTATCGTTGAATATTTTCTAAATAAAATTCCACTAGGAGTAAGAAATATAAATATAGCCATTAAAAAAAAAGACTTCGACCTATCAAAATTCAAATTTTTACAAGCTTGCCTTACACGAAATATTTCAACAACTTTATGGCCTATTACGATCAATTCAATCCATCCAAAATATTGACGACCAGTAAATCCTATTCCAGCAAAAAAAGCATGAATAAACACTGTTACTAGATAGATTAAAGGCTCATAACACTTACAGAATCGTTCTATAACATGATTAGTGTCCGTTATTTTATCAAATATTGATTTTAATGTTTTCGACTGTTTGCCTAATAATTTACTTTCGGATTGAAATAATTCTAGTTGTTCTGGCGTATTCATTTCTAATATAAATGTTTCTAAATCGGTAGGTTCGCTTGTAATTTCATTAACCTTTTTCATTAATATTATGTGTAAAAACAAAATCACAGATGTACTTAGGTATGAAAATGTCATCAAAAAAAGCGGTAAATCGGTAAAAAGACCATTACCAGATCTACTTGAAAAATCTTCGGAATTAAATATTCTTGTACATTGATCAGTAAAGAATAAAGAAATTATTACACCAGCCAGTACTGATCTAAAAAACTCGATCACATTCTTCAGTTTTGTAAAAATTTTTTGATTACGTTCTAATAAAAAAAATAACAAATTAGAGCAAATAGACAAGCATAAAAGGAAAACAGATGCAATTCCAAATCTAAAAGAGATTTCTTCAATTTCATGTCCTAAAGAGATCTTTAAACTTTTCGAAATATTATTTGTTGAGTTTGATATCAAATCCATTTAGGGAATAAAAATTTTATTTTTTTTTTAAAATATTTATTTTAGGTAATTAATTTTTTTTTATAAATAACTTTTAATTTTTTTCCATTGTTAAAGATATTACTAACAAAGTTATTACAAAATTAAATTGCGATAATTTACTATTTTTAGAAATTTTTGTCAAGTAAATGATTTATTTTTTTGATCATTTTTTTAAAAGTAAAATAAATGAATTTTTAAATTTAGCAATGAATTAGATTTTTATAAATTGCAGAGACATAAAATTCTTTGCGTCAATAAAATTTATCATGCGAATAATTAAGGCAAATAAAAAATAAAAGTGATCAAAAAAAATTGAAAATAAACAATTAAAAAAACATGTTCTTTTAAACTGTATATTATCAATCCTCCTATAGCACGTTTACGTTTTCATTTCAAGCGCTAATGCCTAATATGAATTTTAAATTTGAACGTGATCAATATCTTTGTAATGCGTAAAATTGATGCAAAAAAAATTTATCGTTAAAAAAGTTACTATAAAAGGTTAAAAAGGCTTTGATATAACATTGAATATGCAGTAAAACCTTTTATAACGTTGTTTATCGTTTCGTATAAAATGGAAACAGCGTAATATAAAATTTTGTTATCGTTCAAATAGCTTTTAATACAGTATAAATGTAAACGTACAGTTGCGTTAAATAAAAATCGATTTTTGAATTAGATGATTGTGTTTATTAAAACATCAATTAAGCATTTGATAAATGGCTTAGCAATGAAAAAAAATTGAAGAATATGAGTTAAGACCTTTTTAAAAAACTAAAGAAAGATAATTGAGAGATTTTTAAAGATATTTTATTTTATCAAGAATATTTTAAAAACATTCAAAAAATCCTTTTTGTTTATTCTACGCGTTTAACAGACTTACTCGCTAAAATGAGAATTAAAGCCTTTAATCAGATGTGTATAATATTAGGATTATTCGAATTGACAACTTAATGGAGCGCTTCAAGGTTCAGTCACCCATTTTAATGTATTACTATTTGCTTTCATTGTCCAGTCATCACAATCGGTCTAAACAGAAACATTGGTAAAAATGTTATTCATAACTTTTATTTTATCCTTTGATATACTTGCCTTGTTTTTAAAAGTGGTTTTTTAAATAATCAATGCAGTCGTTTGATGGTCAAATGTTACTTCTTTTTTGTTTAGATAATTTTCAATGCTGATATAATAAATTTTTGTTTATAAATACTAGAATGTTTTTTAATTGATAAATGTAACACTGAGCATTTTTCTTATTCAAACCGCAAAATTATTTTTAACGTTAAATTGATAGTTAATTTCTGCACTTGCTAGATTAAAATAATAAAAAAAAAGTAAAACACCATATTCTGAATTTTTAAGACTAGTTTACAAACCCAATCATAAACTTAACAACAATACATTTTATAATTTTAATTTACATAATTACTAAAAACATCATTTCTATTAGCCCATGTCTATAAATATCAACTGTAAGAAGAAATGGCATCCAAGTAGATACGAAACAAGAAAGCAAGTCGAAGAAGTAAAACAAAGATTGTTAAAAGAAAGTGAAGAAATGAATAAAAAGAATGACGAGACTAGAAGATTGATACTTGAAAATAAACATGAGTCTGATGACAATAGAATGAATTGGATGTTATAAAATATAATTTTATGTTGTAATAAAATGCATTAAAGCCATGTTTATGCTTTTTACGTATTTATTTATTTTTTTTTTAATTTTTATGAATGAACAGCAAATTGTTAGTTCGGTTTGTCTTAGTAGAGATTCACAAATCACGACTGCTTTAGCATTGTATGACTTAAAAACTAATAGTATACATTATTTTGCATTTAAAGATAATTTTCTACACTCTGGTTTATCTGCTTTAATTCAGAATGAAAAGATAACTACACTGGTTGTTCAAAAGGAGTTAGCTGTTATTATTGATCTATTTAAAGAAAGAGTCAATTTGATATGTGTTGATAGAAAAAATTTTAATATTAATTCACGCATTGTAACAGGAGATTACTTTTCTGATTCTTCAGTAAGTTCTTTGCTTAATTATTTGAACTTGAATGATTATAGAATGAAAGAATTGAAAATTATAAGAAAACATCTACCTGGTACCATGTATATACCTAAAAACGTCATAAATGATTTGGAATTGTTGGAAAAGAAAACACACTCACTTTTTAATCTTGTAAATCACACAAAAACAAGATTTGGCCTCATTAAATTGAAAAATAATATAATACAGCCATTTACTAATGTAGAAAAAATTAAACAACGTCAGGAAAACATTTTATTTTTTAATGAAAATCAAGATCTTGTTATGAAAATCGAAAATGCTTTCAAAGATATTCCTTATACAATTAATATTCTTTCTGAAGATTTTAATGTGGAAAGAAAAACTTTAGAAGGCCTTAAAAAAGTATTCGAAGACAGTAGAAAACTAAACAAGTTTATTTTACGTATCTTTGAACTTAAAGATTTGCTAAATCCAGATTTACAATTATTTAAAGATTTTAATGAATCATTTATCAATAGTAAAATAATTGAGATTAGAGATGAATTTGCTAAAGTCTTCGAATTTAATGAAGAAAGTAATATAAAACAAGGCATAGATGATTATTTAGATTTGGCAAGAAAAATTCACAATGAACTTTATGAGGATGCTTTAAAAATAACAGAGAAACTTTTAACAGATAATAGATTTAAAATGATAAAAACGCCAAAAGGCATTTATTTAAAGGCGCTAAATAAACATTTATTAGAACAACCTGATATCATAAAAGTCAATAAAAATAAGTCAAGCAATATGTTAAGTTCATTTCAGGATGAAAACCTTCCAGAATTCCTTAATTCGTCTTATACTCCAAGTGTTTGTTCACTAAACATGTCTAATTCTAAAATTAAAAAACAAGAAGATTTTATTCTGTTAGCAAAAAACAAGTCGTATTTTTTGGTTGTAACTAAGGAGATATACAGATTAAATATCTTGCTTAATGGGATTTATGATCAAATTATTGAATTAGAAGGAGAAATAGCTTTAAATTTATTAAAAAATGTAATGAAAAATTTACCGACACTAATCCCAATTTGTGAAAATATAGCCGAGATAGATGTCTGTATAAGTGGATATTATTTCTCTCAAAATTATGATTGTTGTATCCCTAAGATCGAGGATTTTATTTGCATTTCAAGATCATTTTATCCACCGTTAAAATCATCTATTAACAATGATTACTACGCTGATAAAGAAAATCTACTTAATATAATCACAGGTCCTAATATGAGCGGGAAATCAACTTATTTAAAACAATTTGCATATCTCACTATCCTTACACAAATAGGATATCCTATAACGGCAAAATCAGCAATAACAAAAATTTTTACTGGACTTTACGTAAGTTTCAATTCCATAAGAATTGATTTAGGAAGTATGCAGGAGTTATTAAAATATCACACATCTTCTTCCTTGATTATAATTGATGAACCAGGAAAGGGTTATGATGTTGACATATTGACGGCTTTTTATTCTGTTCTCTTCGATAAGCTTATGATAACTAAACCTGTAATATTTTTCATAACTCATCATTACGGAATATTCAAATTAAATAAGTGTAAAAATTTAAATTACTTGCAAGTTGAACAATTTAAAGTCAAATTTGGCATAAGTAAATCTAGAACAGGATTTAAAATTTGTGAAGAGAATATTCCTAAAATTTATCTTGATTGGTTGTGATAATAAAAAACATGCCCTTTAGTTTTAATAAAACATTTACAAATAATATTTAAATTTGAAAAAAATTAATTTTGTTTAAACATCTATTTTTTTTTACATTAACATTTTTTAAATAAAAATTTTCTTACCGTTAATTATGAAAATAACGGTCTGTAAAGAAGTGAAATACAAACCATCCGCAATAACATCAATGTGTTCATTTGGCGAGACAATAATAGTGTTTAGAAAGAATTTTACAATGGAATTAGTTAGAAACATAACATTTCAGCCATTTTATCATTTAGAATTACCAAATCCAGTAATTCAAAGCACAATGCTTTTAGAAAAAAAATGTTTAGTGCTTGGAGAAGACAATTGTTTACGCGTAATAGACTTAGAAACCAACGAAATTATTAAATTAAATACGGAATATTCGATAATGTGTTTTGAAAAGAATTACAAACAAAATACGCCTTTACATTGTTTTACAAAAAATGGATTGTTAATTTCTCTTGATCTCAAAAACTGTAAAGAAAAATTGGAATCAAAAATTATCAAGAAGTGTAGCAGGACCATTACTTGTCTGCTTAAAAATGATGAAATGATTATAATTTGTGATAATAGAGGTCAAATATCATCTTTAGACTTAAATGGTAATCTTTTAAATGAATCTGAAATGTCAAAAAGTTCAATTACATCATTTTTACATATTTCAGACAATAAATACGCAGTTCTTTGTGCTAGTGGTGAATTAATTTATTTTGATGTCAAATTGAACTTGATTTTACAAAAAATAAAAGTTAGAGAGTACGCACTTAATTGTGGAGTATTTATGAATGGACATCTTCATCTTTCTGGTGTAGATAGCAGAATCATTTGTTATAAATTATCTAAAGAAAAATTTCAAAAATCATATCAAGCAGATAAACACATTTTAGAAGTTACATCTATGTGTACCATTGGTGATACTATTTTTACTGGAGGAACAGATGGTATATTGGGCATATTTATACCAATAGAAACCAGGTACATCTGTTTTAGAGTTTTTGATACGACACCAAAAGGAAATTTTATTTGTAAAGGAGTCAACAACAATCTTGTTATGATCAATAATGTAGATTTTTTAGAGATTTTTAAGTTAGAAGAACCTTTAAAGAATACTAATACATTAGATACATCTTACAAGACCACAATTAGATTAGATAAAAAGTTTTTAGAAGATTTATCGGTCAAAGGAATTAAATTTTCCAATGAATGTCGAATTTGTTTTGAGAATAAAGTTTACTGTTATGATACGGATGGTAAGATTTTAGTTTATTCAAATAATAAATCTACAAGGATTTTACAACTTACTCCAAAGATAGAACACGATATTTACTTCAATTTTCCTCCTTCTAAATACATTTGTGTTACAACAGAATTTATAATCCTTTATTTAACAGACAAAACAATAAAAATTATTGAAAGACAAGATTTCTCAAAATTTGATCAAATAATCAGCACGGAATTTGATGAAGAAATTAAAGTGATTGACAGCTTAATTTTTTTTAAGAAAAGTAAAAAGGTTTATGACATATTTACAAAATGTGAAGATACGGAATTATTAAAGGACGTAGATGGTATTATTATTGATTTATTAAAATTTAATGAAGAGATTGTTATTCTCACTAAGAAAGATTCAACTGTCCACATTCTTTACAAAAAGAATTCTAAAAATGAAAATCGTTTCCATTTTGCAACTTATGATATTTTAACTGGCTTAATCCAACACAACCAAGATCTTTTTTATACAACCAATTCTTCAATTACTAATGTTAAAAATGGCAGTAATTACGATTTAGGAAGCGTAATTTATTCTAGTGGATCTTTTGAAAACAGTTTGGTTGTTGTAAAAGATGACTGGTCTTACCTTCAAAATGAACTTGGAGATAAAATCATTAAATCTAAATGGAAGTCACGATGAGTAAACGTTATTTATATTTTTTTTTATTACATTTTTCTCTCGATTTAGATCAAATCAATAAAATATTTTCCTTTTTTGTCCATATGAAAAATTTTGAAATTTATGAAACGTTAGCATCGGGTTCAACGTCTAAAGTCAAACGAATTACAACTTCAGACAATAAAGAATATGCAATAAAGATTATGAATAAAGCCGTAAAAGACAAGAAAAGTTTTATAAAAGAAGTTTCTATTCATAAATTACTTAGAAATGATTTTATTGTAGAGTATGTGGATGCTCATGAAGATACAGATAATTACTTTATAGTTATGGGTCTAGCCAAGTACGAGATATGTTCTTTTATAGAAGTAGATGTTGGTATAGAACCCACTGTAGTTCATCTTATTTTTAGACAGTTAGTTTCTGCTTTAAAATATCTTCATGAACGTGGGATTTGTCATAGAGACATTAAGCCAGAAAATTTATTGATGACTTCTCAAGGAAATTTACTTGTTTCGGATTTTGGATGTAGTACGTTCTATAAAACTAAAGATAAATATCGAAGATTACGAACAATGGCAGGAAGTAATGAATACATGTCACCAGAAGGTTACTGTATGAATTATGATGGACCTAAAACCGATTTATGGGCCTGTGGTGTAACATTAATTGTTTTATTAACAGGTAATCTTCCTTGGGATAAGCCAACGTTATCAGATGAAAGATTCCAAGCCTTTTACACTATGAAATACCATTGTTATCCACCTTTTTGTAAAATCAGAGACAAAATTTTGGATTTAATTAAGAAATTATTAAAACCAGAAAGTAAAAGGATTACTTTAGAAGAAGTTTGTGAACACCCGTGGTTTGCAGAAACAAATAGTTTATTAACAAAAGGTGATTTATGTGCAAATCCAGATGCACTTTTCCGATTACTTCCACATAAAGAAGATATAGAACTTGTATTTACACAACCTGACGTCATCCAAAAGAAAACAAATAATGTTTTTCTTTTATCACAACCAATAAAGTCAAATATTCCGAATTTCTTTAGGTTTTATAAGAGAGGTAGTATTGATAGAATCATTTCTGAAGTAGTTGATCTCTTAAAATGGATGGTTGTACCTTTTAAATTGGATAGACACGTAATTTCATTCAGTACGATGGACACTAAACGTTTAAATTTGAAAGGAGAAGTATGTTTTACAAACATTAATAGTGTCATTTACATTACTGTAACTAAAATTAAAGGAGATTCTGGGGAGTTCAGGAAGTTTATCAACTTATTTTCTGATAGTTTTACACTTGATAGTTCATAAATCGAAACTAAAAATAAAAAATTAATGATTAAATTGATTTTAATATGATTATCAGAATCAATAAGGTTATGATTTTAAAAAATATAAAATTGCTGTTTTTGTTTAGAAATAAATCCTAATATGTTAAGTGCTATCGTAAATGTTATTTTTAAAAATGATACAAGATGATTTAAAATAAAAAAAATATTTCTAATCATTATTTCTTTATTTCAATTTATTTTATTAATTTTTATGCATATGACTTATTTTATATTTACTTTATGCAGTTCATACATCATATTTATGCAAATTTTCTATAAAATAAACAATTTCAGATTTTTTCAATGCCCACAAAATATGAAAAATTGAACATTTATTATATCTTGAAGATGGGAAGAGCCACACAATATAGATTGAGATATTATATCCGAAGATATTATAAGAAATTTGTTTTGTCTATTCTCCTTCTCTCTGTAGTCGTAATTCTTACGTTTTTTATTTTGTTTACGAATAAAATATTTTCTAGCGCTAAAAGGGCGTCAATGGAAAAGGAGATCTACAATTACATAAATAAAACAATGGATGAAATTTTAAAACACAAAACTAGAGTTAAACAAAATTCTGAGTTTGCCAAGCTCGATCCACCTCTTCCAATACAACTTTTAAAGATGACTTTATCTACAGCCGTCTTTTTATACACGGACACAACACCCAATACAGTTTTAAAAAGAATAATTGTCAATAAGAAGGCGCCCATTTATGAAGACGAGATAGCCCTCCGATTGAATCATCCCAATATGGTGAAATCAATTAAATCCGAAAGGACAACATACGAGGATTCTAATGGTGAAAAACAAACTATAATTTGGCTTTATATGGAGTACTTACCCATTAGGATTTCGTATAAAACAGTAAATAAAAATGAAGATGTTTTAAGACGTATAGCCAGAGATGTTCTCATTGGTCTTGATTATCTTCATAAACAGAATATAGCACACCTGGATCTTAAAATAGCTAATATCATGGGAGATCATAAAAAAGGCGAAATTTTTTACAAAATTATTGATTTTGGATACGCCAGACACATGAAAAATGGTGAAATTAAAATACCAACCAAAAATTATGGGACCTTCCCTTACAAACCCCCAGAAATTGTCCTTCACAATATTCACAGTCTTAAGAGTGACATTTGGTGTTTAGGAGCCATTATTCTTTTTCTTAGGAATGGAAAAACGCCTTTTTACGATTCAAAAGGAAACAAACAATCAGATAAATACAAAGATTTTATAAAAGGTAATAGAACTATCCCCCTTGATAGTGAAGCCTCTAAAGAAATCAAAGATTTTATTACATCTTGTTTACAATTAGATAAAGATAGGAGGCCTACTGCTAAAGAGCTTCTTTCTCATAAATTTATTACTGGTACTGAAGACGGAATTATGTTTCATTCGACATCAGAAGAAGATTCGGATTATTATTCAGACGAAGAGACACTTGACATAGATTGGTTATAAAAATAAAATTTAAAAGGGGGATGATAGTAGTACGATAGGCTTATCATAAACCTTTATTTTTAAACAATATATTTCTTAACATAATATTAACGATATTTATTTAACTTAACAATAATCATTTTAACATTCCTCAAACTTTTATCCCTTTGCTTTTGATTTAAAAAAACACTTCAAATTCTGAACTACTTTCTTCTTTTATTGGTTCATAATACGAATCTTTCAAATTACATTTTATGCACATAATCGTCCAAATTGAATTTTCTAATCTTAATTTACAAGTAGCAGCAGGAATAAATAGGATAGTACAGGTCTTACAAACTACGGGACAATTAGTTTGTCGAAGTACAGAAAGACAGTAATTTTTGTTAGAATGAAGTGGATAAACTTTAAGAATGAATTTATCTTTTGGTGAGAAGGTCATCAAGAAAATAAGGGGTAGAGTTTATGTTTGTTGTTTTATTGTTATCTTGTAAACCACGTCAATCTTATTATTTTAATCTTCTTAATTCCCTTTTACATTTTTTTTCTTATTAAAATTTTTTACCCTCAAAATGACAACTTCTATTGAAAACAAAGACGCATACACAGCCGTAGTCCACATTAAAGCCACTAAGAATAACACTATGATCCATGTAACAGACGTAACTGGAGCAGAAACTATTTATAGGAAGTATGGTGGTATGACTGTCCGTTCTAAGAGAGATGAAGGATCACCGTATGCTGCTATGATGGCTGCTCAAGATGTGGCTGAAGCTATTAAAGCCAGAGGAGTTAAAATTATTCATATTCTTCTTAGAGGAGCTGGTGGTGTTAAACCAAAGGCCCTTGGACCAGGAGCCCAAGTTGCAGTTAGGAGTTTGATTAGAGCAGGTTTACAACTTGGAAGAATAGAAGATGTGACACCTATTGCTACTGATACTGTAAGAAGAAAGGGAGGTCACAGAGGAAGAAGAGTTTAAGTGATTAAAAAAATTATTTTATTAATATTTGTTTTTACAATTTTTAACATTTTTTAGTTTATGCGCATGAAAGTTTATATACAAATTTTTAAAATATAATTTAAATTATGCGCATGAAAGTTTATGTACAAATTTTTAACATTTTTCTGTTTATGCGCATAAATGTTTATATACAAATTTTTAACATTTTTCTGTTTATGCGCATGAAAGTTTATATACAAATTTTTAGCATTTTTTAGTTTATGCGCATGAAAGTTTTAATGCACATTTTTAACATTTTTCTGTTTATGCGCATAAATGTTTATATACAAATTTTTAAAATATAATTTAAATTATGCGCATAAATGTTTATATACAAATTTTTAACATTTTTTAGTTTATGCGCATGAAAGTTTATCTACGAATTTTTAACATTTTTTAGTTTATGCGCATAAAAATTTTAATAATGTACTGCACACAATACCTTTAATCACTTACTTCACAAATTTACTTTACTTCCATTAAACTCAATACCTTTATCTTTTTCCATTTCACTCAAAAATCAATATATACGAATTTTCTAAGGTCTCAATTCCATCTAAAGTCGTTTTTCTATCATTTACAAGATAAGTATCGTTTATTTTCACCCACCACATGTAATGCCCACTATTCATACTATTCCCAGAATGAATTATTGCTCCTCCTATTTCGTATTTTGGATTTGTTTTATGTATTTTCCTATATTCCTCAATTTGTTCTTCTAAATTTTCAAAATTATTCGTATCAGAAAGAGCCAGGTTTATTTCCCCTTCACTAAACCCTTTTACTTTTAATTCTTTAGTAAAGAAATTTGAAATTTTGGCTTTCCTTAAATAAGGTGATAAATTAATTTGATCTACTCCAACAGAATCCGTTATTTTATAAAAATTATCATTTTTATAAACAATCCGTCCTATGGTCACAATGAAGTAAGTTGGTAAAGAAATAATTTTGTTGGAAATCCACATCTCACCCCCACACCCACAAGGAGTTTGATAACTTTTAAAATATAAATCTAAAGATCCCTGGACATGAACATTAAAAGGAGTGTAAGCCATAAAATGGGATTCCCTAGAAGAAGTACATTTTTTACAAAGGTCACACCAAATTGAATTTTCAACTTCAAAAGTAAAAAGGGGGGTGATAGGGGGGAAATGTCCTAATTCTTCACCTTCTTTAATTTTTTGAGTAAAAATCATTAAAAATTCATTAGCATCGTGTTGAGTATTTTTAGTAAACAAAGGGATTTCACTCCAAATCAATTTAAGGAAATCAGAAATAGAAATAAATTCAAAAGGGATTTTCCTATTTCCTTTTGTAAAAGTTAACATCTTCTTTTTCATTTCATTTAAAATCCTAATTGTTTGACAGTAAAGACAATTTAAAGGATTAAGATGTTCACAAAATATAAAATGTTCATTTAAGGAAATATCTCTTTTAGAAATTATAAACCCATAAAGTTGTAAGACACTAGAAATGTAACACGTATTCCCTGCATTTTTAATTCCTAAAAAAGGACTAGGATCACTCACTGGTTCAGTAAGTTCTCCCTTTAAATTTACATCAAAAATGGGATTCCCTGGTTCAGTAAAATCAGAACATTGGATCTGTTCATCACAAAATGGATTTTCTATAAAATCATTACATTTATAACAAAAAGTATCACAAACATATTCAGGAGTAATGGACTGAACCAAGACGTAAACTTCATGATCTGTAATTTTAAAATGTTCTAAAGCATGACCATTCCCTTCTATTCCGTATTGAACCCTACCACAACCTAATTCCCCACAAGTCAAACAAAGGTAAAGGTGATTTTTAAGGGGACACTTTTTACATTTTAAATTTTTATGAAAATCGATTTTAAAAACTTTTGGAGATTTTTTTAAATGAGAACATTCTATTTCTCCATCCTTAAAAATAACTTTCTCATCGTAATTTTTACATTTCATAATCATTTCTATTCTTTTTATAATTTTATTTTTCTCTTCATCTGGTAAATCACAATCTGAAATAACAACAGATCCATTAATTTTTAAATGAAGGAGTTTAGAACAAGAAGATCTATTTTTATGAAGAGCGTAATGTTCATCACAAAAAGATAAAATACATTCACAAATATTAATACCATCTGAGATATTTTTATAACAATAAGAGCAACTTTCCCTTAACTTTGAATAATTTAAAAATCCCATAAAAGGGGAAGAAAAACTTTTAAAATAGAAGAAAAGGACGAATAAAGTAAGGGAATATGAAACAATGGGGTGATGTGTGATAAGGATAATGAGTGTATTATGTGTGTGTTAGGAAGATAAGTGTATATGGTGTGTGTTATTAGGGATATGAGTTCGTATGGTGTGTATTATGAACGTAATGAAAATATGGTGTGTGTCAGGAAATATGAGCATATTGTGATGTGTTTTAGGAAAATGAGTGTATATGGTGTGTGTATACGATATAATGAGTGTATATTGTGGTGAATGAGTGATTTAAGTATGTACCAATTAAAATTGACATGTTTAAATTTTTATAAACTTTAACATTAAGTCTGTTTTATGCACAAGATTTTTTTTATAAACTTTTTTGCATAAAAATCAACTTTGATTGATAGATTTGACATTTTATGCATCACAAAAAATTGTTTTAAATTCATTTGTTAAATTTATGAAACTTAAGTTTTGACACATTTTTAATCTTATTCTTTATATTTAGTTTTTTTTTGTTATTCTCTTATAATCTTTTACTGAAAATCCTTTAATACTCCTATTTACCCTGAACCAATCCCTTATTTTGCTTCTCCCTTTAACCACATTATCATCCCACCCCAATAATCCCCCTTTACAACCTTTTCATCATTGTAAATCATGTTTTAAATCCATTTTACATCATTTTTTATTTTTTGATTGGTCCCTTCTAAATATTTAATTTTTTTTTTATTTATCCGCATGAAAGTTGTAATCGAAGAATTTGTAATTTCTGGAGAGAACATTTCAAAAGAACAAGGTAGGATTTATGAAGTAATAGGACTAGATGTGGTCTATGATAGTCATAATATTAGGATTTATAGCACAAATAAAGCAAGGATCATGTCTTTAGGAGGTGGTATTCATATTCATGCACTTTATTCAACTCAAAAGAAATTAAGTGAATTAGGATTCATTAGTAAAGATTTTGATAATTCCCGATCAGCACAATCTCCTTTTGAAATTTTTGATAATTTAGGAAATAAAATTTTATTAACTTTTATAGGAGAACATCCTAATAATTCAATTGCAATCATCACAAGTGGAGGAGATGCCCCGGGAATGAATGCGGCTATTAAAGGAATCATAAGAAGTGCTTGTAAATTTGGATCTACTGTTTATGGGGTTTACAGGGGATTTGATGGTTTAATTGAAGATTATATTTGTAAATTAGGATGGGATACAGAAACTCATAGTAGTGCAGAAGGAGGGACAGTCCTATTAAGTTTTAGATCAAAATCTTTTTTTAAAAGGGAAGTAAGGAAAGAAGCCGCTTTTAATTTAATTAAAAGAAATATAAATTGTCTTATAATTTTAGGAGGAGATGGATCTCTTAAAGGAGCCCTTACCCTAAAAAATGAATTTAAATCACTTTTTAGAGAATTAATTAATGAAGGAAGACTTACACAAGAAGATTTACAAATTATTTATGAAAAAAATTTAAATTTAAAAAAAAGTTTTATGGATTTTGATGAAATTAAACATTATGAGAAATTTTATGGAGAACCTGAGTGTTATAAAGCTTTACCAAAAATAAATGCAAATAAATATCCACCATTAGAAAGTAATGGGCTGAGTAATGGTTATAGTAATGGTTATGGTAATGGAAATGATCAAGGCAGTAATGGTTATAGTAATTGTAAGGGTAGTAATGGTTATAGTAATAGAGATGATCAAGGCAGTGTTGATAACAACAATACAAACAGTATTAATACAAACATCATTAACACAAACATCATTAATACAAACATCATTAATACAAACATCATTAACACAAATATTGATAACTCTTTACATTTAAATGAAAATTTTATTTATGATTTAAAAATCATTGGTATCCCTTCTAGTATTGATAATGATATTTGGGGTACAGATTATACTTTAGGAGCAGATACAGCTTTAAATAGAATTATAGAGAGTATAGATCATTTATCTTCTACTATGAAATCCCATCAAAGAATTTTTGTAATAGAAGTAATGGGTAGATCTTGTGGATGGTTGGCTTTAATGAGTGGCCTTTCTTGTTTATCAGATTACGTTCTAATTCCGGAAGACCCTCTTGAAGATTGGAGAAAGGAAGTAATGGATAAAGTATTTTTTGCTAAAAATCATGGCAAACCCGGGATTTTTATTGTAATTTCAGAAGGAGCTTGTGATAAAAAAGGAATCAAAATCCCATCTATGGATGTTGTAAATCATATAGCATCCTTCAATATTGATGTACGCCTTTTAAAATTAGGGCATATCCAAAGGGGTGGTCCTACTTCAGCCTTTGATAGGATTTTAGGGACATTAATGGGAATTAAAGCTCATGAGTTAAGTAAAGAAATGAATAATAATGAATCTAAGATGGTGGTATATTCCAATGGAGAAATACAAACTAAAAATTTAAATACAGTTATCGAAATGATAGACAAAATTCAAATTTATGAAAAGAATTTAAATTTTAAAGAAGTTCTCAAATCAAGAGGAACCTTTTATAATTTAGCATATTCATTTTATAAAGAATTTTTAGAAGGGAAAAGTAAAGTAGATGCACCGTTTATGGAAGACGTTAATTTAAAAACTTTATTAGAAGATAATCCAAAATTACAAAAGAAATTTGAGGATAAAAGTAAAAGTAAAATGAGTAAGATGAGTAGTAGTAAGGAAGGTATTAGTATGGGAAGCAGTAAGGAAGGTAGTAGTAAGGATACTAATAGTAAGGATGTTAATAATAAGGAAGGTAGTAAGGAAGGTAGTAGTAAGGATGTTAATATAAAGGATATTAATTATAAGGAAAGTAGTAGTAAGGGAAGTAATAATAAGGAAAGTTGTATTGTTAAGGATATTAATAATATAACTGATAACAATATTAATAACAATAACAGTATAGACAACCATAAAGAATTTTCTATTATTAATAATCATATCTTTAATATTAATAACAGGATTTTATTAAAAAATAAAAAGAAAATTGGGATTTTACAATGTGGTAGTAGAGCTTCCGGAATGAATACTGCCCTTAATTCTATTATTCAATATTCATTTACTGTTGGTTTTGAACCAGTTTATATTTTGAATGGATTTGATGGACTTCAACAAGATCAAATCATTTCTTCTAAACTTTATGAGTTTAGTACGGATTACAATAATGGAGGAGCATCTCTAGGACTTTGTGGACTTAAATACGTAAATTTAGAAAATATTAAAAAAGTCCTTATAAATAAAGGAATAGAAAATTTAATAATAATTGGAGATAGTGAATGTTTAGAGATAGTTGAGGGGATGTGTGATGATAAGTGTGATAATGATAATTGTAATAATGGTAAGGATAATAATGATAATAAAGATAAGGGTAATAATTATGTTAAGGATAATAATAATGGTAATGATGGTAATGATAAGGGTAATCATGATAAGAGTAAGGATAATCTAACTTCTACTGTATCTCACCCCTTTTTAAATATCATTCTTATTCCTGCTGCTTCTTCTAATAATATTCCTAATACTGATA
>DWIE01000266.1:0-17559 GCA_018248235.1 Choaspes benjaminii
TTTGTTATTTCATTTGGTTCATATATATATACTCGTACATTGATATTAACAACAATATTTAATTATTCAACGATTTCGCTTTTAAGCTATTATAGAATTTGAGAATTAGTTGGAGATGTTATATAAAACTAGAACTTTATGGTCATAGTAGAGAAATAAAATAATAACCTTATGATCTGGTATGAAGAATTTTTTATCCTAAAACACTATTTCTTGTTCATTCGGACCACTCAGAAAACTATGCAGGCATCATATTATATTGTAGTAAAAAAAAAAACACTCGCCTTTATTCACCCAAAGTTGTAGGTAGTGGTAAACGTCTCCCACGTTTCGCCAGCTTTGTTTAGGTCCCATGTAATAAGTGACGCCTGTTGCCATTTACCGGGCACATTATATGTGTATTTTGTTATTTAATAGGTGTGTATTGTCAGTGTAAGACGTTGTAATTTAAAATGTATTTAAATTTTACATGGAATTTAGGCGATAACGTTTAGATAAGCTGCTACTGAAAAGATTAGCAATTCTAATTTGGTACATCTATCATGATTACACAAATTTAATGAGTATGTATAATTTGTTCAGATAATATATTTCCGCAAGATAGCGATCTCCGGCACGGGAGAACCTACAAACATCAAGTATAGCAAATTTATTTTTAAAATGTAATTACCCGTACTTATTATCTATTAGCAGTGATTACATAATAGCAAATAATTTATTGCAATAACTACTACACTTAAGCTTCACTGTTATCTGCGTCCTCACTCAACATAATATTTCCAGCGTTGTAATTTAAATCCAGTCGCGTTTGCTTATTATTGTTTCCTGTGGTTGTCGTTGTTCTGTTTATTTGTTGTCTATGCTGGGTCACCAAGTCCCAGCTGCTCGACGCTTCAACTGGTTTGCCGAAGCTCGTGTTGCCTGTGTTGTCATTCTTGTTAGGCACAATTTTAATGTCTTCCGAGTAAGGTGGCGGTCCACTGCTTTTACTGATGGAGCTCTCTAGAGTGTTTGTTGAGTATAATGATGATTTTTGAGACAGTGGGTTGGTAGCCTGCGGCGGCTGCGGAGCCATTGCTTTCTGATGATGTTGAGGTTCACTTGTCTTGGATTTTGTTTTTGAAACGGTATTCCTCTCTTGGGGCTGCGGAGCAGTACTCTTCTGGTGGGGTTGGGGAGCCTTATTCTTCTGTTGAGAAATATTGATTGGTTGAGGTTCTTGAGCAATATTCTCTTGTAGTGGTTGTGGGGCAACATTCTTTTTCTTGTTACGTTGTTTGTCTTTTTCTTTGATTACTTTTGCCTGTTCCTGTGCAGCTTGTTTCTCTATCTCTTTCCTCAGTTTCTCTTGCTTGTCTCGTTCCTGCGCGGCTATTTTATCTCTCTTTTTTTGTTCTGCCAATTGTTGTTTCTCCAATTTCTTCTGTTCCTTTAATCCTTTCTTAGGTTCTTTGGGATTTTGATCTCCCTGTACTGCAATATTGGGTGTACTTTGTCTTATATCGACCGGCACATTGTTAACTTTAGTTAAGTCTCCAGTACTTCTAGATTGCTTAATATTTTCAGGAGTATGGTTTGAAGTTTGGGGTAGTTTGATCATTGATGGTGTTATTTTCCTTCTAGAATCTGAGTAATTGTTGTCGGCTGCAATATATTATATATTTTTATTGTTAACATATTGAAATCCTTAAATTACTATGATTATTACATTAAATATGTATATATATATATACAATAAAATTTGTAGTGGAATTTAGACAAAGGAAACAGTATATAATCTATTTTATAACCAGTTGAAATAAAGCTTTTTGGATTGAATGTTAATATTCACAAGAGTACATACCATAATACTCGTTCCTATTCGTCCTATATGCTCCATTGACGGACACTTGGGATGCCAATTCGTAGTGCTCCATCCCGGAGCGTTTGCCAGAAGATAGCTTAAGTGACGCCTTGAAGCCTTTGAATCTGAGCATCATTATTGTGCATGAAATCCCACAGAACAGTGCTACTGTTGCAAGGTATGTGGTAAAATTGTCAGCTGGCAAGAGAACATAATAAATGATAATTAACAATATCAATGAAACTATACCAAAGTCATATTGGAGTTTATTACAATGTATTGTACAATACAATAATATAACAATAATTAATTCGTACAATGACCATGTTGAAGAGGAAAAAGCCACTTGGGTTTAGTTTTTCACACTTTGAGTTAAGTGTTTCCACCAGTTGTGAACATTAAGATATGATATAAATGTACTTACGGTTGTTTATGTCTCTGATTATCGCCATTTTTATTATTTTTTTGGCAATATTATTGTTTTCGTTAATAAATGTGCTTTCTTCATTGGCGTTTGAATCGATACTTGTATATCAGAGATTAGATAACTCACATAGTGTCAGCCATGTTGTGAGTAATGAGCGTAATCTTATCTGTTACAAATTATTTTAACTAATCGCAACGAGTACGAGAATTTCAAATTGTACTCACTGGTTATTAATTTACTAAAGCTTGATAGTTTATATCACAGAAAATATATCCCTATTTAATTATTATTGATTTAACAAACCAATTTGCATTGTCGTCTCAAGTCAGTTGTTAGGCATGACTCTGAATTATTGGACCGGAACTTCTCTTGATTTCCGTTATGATATCTTTGTAGCTACGAAAAATTAAGGACGAACGAGTGAATTAATGAATATCATTATTATAAAACTGTCATATCCATTGTTTGCGTTGATATTAGTGTGGTATAATCAATTTGAGTGTGAATAATGACGGATTATCGTGCAACTCACTTATACTTACTTATTTATTTTGTTTTGCCACCATTGAAGATGGAGGGAATGAATGCAAAGCCTGAATAAGGATAAGACTCGGACCTTTGCTACATAATAAGTGACAAATAACGTCACTTATATATACTTATTAAATTAAATTATGAAAGTTACTAGAAACTTTGAGGTCTTTTATGTATTTACAACTACTACACACATTACAAACATTTTGTAATTTTTACAACACTTTTAAATGTACTCCTAACCCATCAGTCTTCCATCGGGCTTGCACGTGGGGCGCTCCAACACGCGTCAGGTGGCCGAGAGGCGTTTCGGCGACGTGCAAGCGTTCCTCACGTCGTTGTTCGGGCTCGCCGACGAGATCGCTCACTCGGACCTCGTGTACACGTTCTTCCACCCACTACTGAGGGACCAGCAGGACGTCGAGCCGCAGCGGATGAAGCATAGAGGTAGAGGTCACTTGTAGTTATATATTCTTATAGGGTATTTACAATCATTTTGTAGGATAAGTTACGATTTTAAGTTATGATTTTAATATCAGCAAGGATGCTCAATGACATGGTAGGGTTGGTGGGTATTAGCAATCTAATATAATAATACTCATATTGATGGATTGTATGATTATAAAGATTAAAGTACTATGGAGTTCGCACATCCACCACGGAGAAACACTCCTAAAAATAAAGAGAGAAAAAAATCATTTTATTGTTACATGTCACAGATTAGTCACTGAAGCTGGAATTATTTATCTCAGTATTAAGATGTGCTTTTTTGGTTCTTTTTTTTCTATTTTCATCGATTTCGAGCTACTTCTTTCTTCGACTTTAGCGAACCTGGTCAAATTTTACCACCGACATGCTCAAAATACCGTATACAGTCCCATTACGCTAGTCATTGTAGCACGCACGTATGTGCATGCATAATAACGTACTCGCGTCCACTCCAGCGGAGTCGGTGGAGGCGGAGAGCAGCGGGTCGGGCTCGCTGAAGCTGTCGGTGCAGTACGCGGGCGGCGTGCTGTCCGTGCTCATCCTGCACGCGCAGTCGCTGGCCGCCACGCCGCAGGGCCTGCCGCCCAACCCCTACGTCAAGGTTGTACACTCGCTTTCACTATTGCACTTCTTTAGACACGCTGTCAATTAAAAATCCGATGAAACGAAAAAGTGACATTAGAAATAGACAAACATACATTATAATGTGCGAGAGAATGAGACTCTTCTATCTCATTGTACATAATTAATTACATTCCCGGTGTCTTTTATGTGGTGCTTTATATTTTGAAGCTATCACTTATACCACGTATGAAGTGTAGACATGTTATTTTTTATCTTAAGTAGCTTGTAGTCCTGGTGTGAAGTGGCTCCTGCAGCCTATTACTTCTGTAACCAAGACAACAGATGCGATACTCTTGAGGACAAAGATCGAACCTTTGCCGTTGTGCCATCATACCTGTACACCGAAATACAAGTAATTAAAACACGACACAGTTTCAAAGCATGTGCAAACACTTATTATAATTATTGTTGTAGTACACTTAAGATTCTGAAGAATATAAGTATTATTTGGTTTATTGTTCAGCATTGATCAGAATTCCTCGTTAGCCCAGTGGTCGCAGACGTTGGGTTCGATTCACGAGTCGGGCAAATTGCTATTGTTTTTTTTTTCTAACTGGAAAATCCCAGTAACTAGCCTGGAATTTAGAAATGTACCCGGTAAATGCAAACATATGAATATATTTAAATTCAGATTTACCTTATTGTCTTTAAATTCTTTGCTATTGTGGTTTTGTCCATCCGCAGGTGTACCTAGTACCCGACCCAACCAAAGAAACGAAACGAAAGACGCGAGTGCTGAAACGAAACTCGCACCCTTCTTTCATGGAGATGCTCGAATACCGACTGCCGCTCGAGGTGGTGAAAAACCGCAGCTTGCAAGCGACCGTGTGGAACTACGACCCGCTCCAAGAGAACCAGTTCCTGGGAGGTGTTGTGATGCCGCTGAATTCGATCCCGTTAAGACAAGAAACAGTTGCCTGGTACCCCCTAGAGTACATACCTCGGTAGCTAGTGCTTTCACGCTCCGCACTGTGGAGCAGAGATTTGCCGATCAGGTGAATCTAGAAAACAGTGTTTTGGACTTTCGAAACTCCGGTAGTCATATCGAAGTAAGTGGAGTTTGAAGGATTTGAAAGTTGGAGTTAACAGCCATTATATATCTTAATGAAGGTGTAGGTGGACAAAATGTAATTGTGGTTTTTTTTCTGTGTACCTTTTATGTATTACGTGTTAAGAAATCCTCATTTCGGCGTTGTGTTTCTTGTCTCAGACGACCAGACTTGTATTTGACGTCAGAAACTTTTATCTTTGTTCGCGCTAGTTATAAAAAAAACGGTTTTCCACCCCGTGCAGATGGATCAGAGGAATAAAAATTAACCAATTAATCACTAAATCTTTATAGATCACTTTGCAAGTGAGCTGGCCAGGATATTAATGAGATTTTTATTGTGTAATATGATTACATTTTGCCCCTTTGCGCCTAGTATTAACGCAATACATGCTGTGATCATCACTTTAATACCTTTTGTATTCAAGAATTTTGACATTTTGATGTATGTAGTAGAAAATTGTAACACTTATCCGTTAAGTAATTTGGGAACATTAGATGCTTATTAGTGGCATATCATTTTTAAAGTTCTAGATTATAAATTTACAGAACATTGGCATGTTATATGAATAGTAGGCTGCAGTGCAGGCTTATAAAGATAAGAAGCAATATTTTTAATACCGTCGACATGTTTCTTTAAAGTACTTTATAGTACCAAAGCCAAAGCTCAATTTCATGTATCCAGTGAATTTTATACATACAGGACACTGGTTTCCGTTTCCGTGAGCACTTGAGCATTACAAGTATTTATTGCTGATGCGCAGCGTTTACGAGAAATCATACTGCAATTATCGTGTCATTGAAATGTGAATTATGTTATCAATTACTGATACAATTACTTATAAACCTTGTCTAATTTTTGTGTAATGCAAGTTGCAATATTGCTTTGTTTTTAAATTATTCTATTATAAAATAAAAGATGATTTGGTTAGATAACAATTATACAAAATAAATTAACACACTGGCATTGTTTTAGCGTTGATGTTGCGGTCGATTGAGTAAAGCATAATAAGCATAAATAATACAACTGTGTAAATGTAATTTTGCTTTTAATATGTAAAAAAATGTAGTCTTAGTGCCAAAGTTTTATCGTCGCTTTTAATTTCCCTATAACAAAGACAAATGACTGATCTGGATATATTAATATGTCACTGTCACTGACTTTGACTCGCTGACTCGTGCACGGTGTTTCTTGGTCGGAATTTGGTAAAGAATTAATGATGTAATAATTGTTATTATTAATTATATCACATTCCAGTATTTTGCGTATCGTGTAAAAGTATTTTTGTATTGATTCTGTAATGAAATTTTGGTGCTTTATATGTTTTTCTTAGGAAGTGATCACAATAAATAATCATGTATGATTTAATTGTTAAATTAACTCTAAAACTATAGGCCTATCATGTTATATTTGTTCTCACAAATCGATCGTTGGTGTAAAATCCGAAAGCACCAGTCATGCTGCTTTATAACCGAGGTCATTGTGTTTTATATTACAATATTTGAATATGGTTGACTAGAATCATGTCAATAATCGACCCCGACAACATGGATATAGCGCGCTACGAAACTGAATAGTAAATAACCGTGTGTCATGTGCGAGATTTTCTGTACTACTCGATCGAGAAAACGTTAACTACAATTTTGTTTATAACGTCACTATATTACATTCAATCAAAAGCGAGCGCTGTTTCAATCCTGCGGAATATCACTATGTCAAACTACGCGACTTTGAACGTCGTAGAATCTGCGTTTCAATATAGATAGACATACACTTTATTGAACGCCAACACAGTATTAAACTTTTGAAAATTTGGCAATAATAGAATATATTGGATTTATTATTTCATATTAAATTTCAATGCAATTATTAGAACCCATTATTGTTATTATTAATATCAGAACCTTTCGTGTGACACAAAATTAAAACATAATCTATTTCCTAACTTGATCAACTTACAGTTTTGAGTGAGTCGACGTCAGCGTGGAATTTTGTTTCATAGTGAATGAAAGCCCTGTTAGAATTGTAGTTAACGCAATATAATAGTGTAGAAAACTCGTACTAATGGAAATATTTTGAACTTGACGCATTACAGGTGGGCTGACATAACGGATATAAAAAAATAATGTCACTGTTTAAGTTTTTGAGATCTGAACGAATTAAAAGTCGATATTTACGTTTGTATATTTGATTACATATATATGTTTTTATGGAGTTACATTATTAAATATATTTATTGGAATGTTTTATTTTATCCATATTGATATTGATAGGTATGTCATTAATGTATTATGAAACAATGACTGCATTAAACTTTGTATGGTTATATAAATGTAATGTAACGTTAAAGCTTTATCATGAATTTATTTGCTAAAGCGTGTATTGTTTATATGCATTATTTACTGATATTTTTGTAGCAATCCCAAAGTTTTACGATGAATTTTTTGAATAATAAATTAATATTATAATATTAACAAAATAATAATATTATTATTCTATTGTAATATAATATATTATTTTTTGCTGTATACATTGGTTCCTACGTTGCTACAAAAATGGAGTGGAGATTATCATATTTTCATATTTTGGCGCATACATACAGGTACCTTCGGACGAAATGTGTTGGTTCACTTAGTTTGACCAAACACAACCATAGAGTAATAAAGGAGATACTATTCCAATATTTAAAGTTCCTTGTTAGGTATTGATTATTTTTACTTCCACATGGTACAACCACTTTTGTATGTTCCTTCAACAATTAATACATTAGAAAAGATGTCTGCCTGTGGTTTCAAGTTAACAAATAAAAATTAATTCATTCACAGGACCCAATATATAATACATAGAATATCGATATACTACTGCAATCAACTAATAAATACTAAGGATATCAATACCTGGACTACATAAGTCGTTACTATAAGGTGTGACAGAATTTTACAAGTTACTATTACTAAGGGCTAAGTTGATCGCTTCATGTATCCCTTGTAAGCCGACTCCTACACCCTTCAAGTTGCAACACAACTCGATAGCTAGGTAATATCGATACATCGAACAAAACATCGATGTCAGTTGCTGTGTATGCGCCATTCTATATATTAAATAGTTTACATGTAACTTCAGGCTTCCAGTATTTGCTCAAATTATCAATGAGCATTTCTAGTGTCAGAGCTTGTGATTTTCGACTGAGGATTTGTATGCGTAAACTTAGTATTGTATATACGGTAGATAGGTTTTGTACGATTCGAATGCGATCCCTAACATAATCATAATAAATAATTTGTTGTATATTGAATATTGTATTGAAGTTAATAAATTACTGCGATATCAGTCTGGTTTTCATTCAGATTATATCATTGTCGTTTATATTATCATCGTATCATTTTAAACACTTAATTAACATGTCATGTTTAGTTCCATAGTAATATTTTTTTGCAATTATTCCTATTTTTCTGCTCAAACAAAAAGTGCTCAAAGTGCATGGCACGATTCATTAATGGCTAATCAAACAAATAAGTAATTTACTTTATATAATTAGGTTCTCATCAGGCGCCGTATTCAACAAATAATGACTTAATCCAAAACTTCTTCTTTCCAAACCTTCCTCCCCCATGAAAAAAGGTTTAGTAGGACTTATCGGCAAATAGTATATCCCGGGTATACTGAAGTTGGTTTTTGGTCCTAGAAGATTGCGTTGTACGTGGTGGTCGTAGCAGTCGCCGTGGCGAGCGTGGGACACAGACTTGCAGCGCACCGCGATGAACTTGTCGGGGTTGAACTCGGCGTACATCCAGTAAAATGCCGCTCGTATGTGGCTGCAAGGAATGAAGCAAGGCAGGAGGAAATCACCAGCGATCGCCGGCTGGTATTCTCCTGAAACCAAATATCACAATACATTCATTCATTTCTACGCTTTCAGACCAAAAATGTTGTTTTTTTTTAATGTTATGAAGTAGCACACGGGCTTGCAGTCTACCTGCTTGTAAGTAGCAACTGCAGCCCATGACATCTGTAATCACAAATGCGGTGCTATCCTTGAGGACATTGATCGAACGCCTCGTGTTCTGCATATGTTTGGTTTTGGTTGTTAAATTCCAGAGAAAAAAACAATGAATATTACTATATCAGTTCATAGTTAAATAGTTATATATCGTTAAATACCTAAACGAAGAAGACTAAGAAGTATCAAGAAACACTGATTTATCTTTCACGAGCGTCATAATTATGTATCTTCAACATCACTTTTCGAAGAGTGATGTAACATACGAAACAAGCACACATTTTGTTTTTTTGTATGCAAATGAGAGTAGCAAACGGGCATGCAGTTCACATGATGTTAAGTGACCACTGCAGCCCATGACAACCGTAACTGATTCAAACAGACTAATCGTTCTGTTTAAAGCCGGTCACAATTGCGTTGCCACTCTTAAAAGCTAAGATGGTCGCCTCATGTATCGTGTGTGTGCCGGCTGAAGGGTATGGACCCTTCATGCTGAAACACACGTCACAAGAGCTATTACACAGAAGAAATAGGTGTGGTGGTGGTACTCACCCGGACGAACGTGGACAGATTGTATTGAGTTTGGCAAATTCAACGGAGATTAGTAGACTAACCTTTTAAATGGCTTTTATATTATATTATATTATTCTTCTTTTGCTATTTATATTATTCTTCCTGTATTATTTCTAGTTTAATTTAGTCATTTATCATAAATGATCCAAGGTTCCAATCCAATGAGGCTATTGTCAAGGCGTTCCATTTCCGAACACTGCGCTTGTCGGTTGTATAATGTCGGTTATTTTTCTTTAAAAATCCCTCAACAAATTCGCGAGTGTACTTCTAAGGCCGTTTCGCGCAGCGCCGACTGAAGTGCAGTCGACGAGCCGACGAGCCTCTTCAGCCAGTAACGAACCACTGCGGCTGACCGAAGCCATCTTATTAGACTATCTTTCAACTATTTTTCTACAGTTTCTAGAATTACTGTATTTGCATAACGGACTCCCAAAGAAAATCGTTCAATAAGTCTTCAAGTTAATCTTGTTGGATACTAACATTTACATACGGGTGGTAGAACACGAATCTGTTCGACTAGGTTGGTACCATGTTCACATTGGCACCTATTTGTGCTTTGAAATAAGTAGTGCTCGCATTACTTGTGTTTCGGTGTAGTAGTAGTACTTAGCAGTTGGGTGTGATAGCCAGCTTACGCAGAATACGAAGCGTTCGATCTCCTCTAGAGTAGTACCGCATCTGTGATTGCAGATGTCATGGGTTGCAGTAGTTACTTACCAGCAGGTAGACTGCAAGCCCGTGTGCTACTTCGTAACATAATCCCTTTACACTGTAGGTGAGTACTAAGTAATATACTTCATATTTGGAATTTCAAATCTTAAGGGGGTGTATGATGCGAGCGAAACTGCGGGCAATGCGCTCGTCAGCTATAAGAGTCATGTAATAAGTGCGAAAATTCACCATCTTCCGTTTCCTAATTGATCTAAAAATAATACCTTCCCTTCTCGTTGGAAACAACCTACGAATTTCTTACAAACTAAATCCGTGGTACTGAATACATTTATAGTAAAGCAAAATTAGTTAGCTAGTTAAAATTAGTTTCGAATAATAATTCGAGGACCCAATTCCCTGAGCAAAAAATAATAATATTAACATTTTTGAAGACCTTAAGGTTGGCACAATTTCACTGGATACAGACCGCGACCAACTTAGCCCTCAAGAGTAGCAACGCACTTGTGACCGACTTTGAATAAGACGATGGCTCTTATTAAAGCCGGTTACTGTTGCATGACTATTCTGACTGCAGTGGTCACGTAACATCAGGTGAACTGCATGCTCGTTTGCTACTAAAATTTTTATAAGGAATAAAATTCTCATCCATGACTAGGTCGTCGGAACGCCTAGTCAGCCGATAAATATATATTAATTCTTCTGTGTGATATGCTAATACGGAACATCAGGCGGTCGAAGTTAGTCCTCCAGGTTGCAATATGCAATATATTATTAAATGGACTTGATACTCTTGTAGCCTTTCATACAAAAAACCAATAAAACTTGGTAATCAAGTCGCATGCTTTCACTTTTTTTTAACGCGCGTCACGCAAATGCTACTGAATTTTGATATGAAATTTGTACTATTATATTCAGCGTGTTTCAGATAATGTTTTTAGCTAAACATTATTATTATGACTTGTAAATACAACTACCTACTCGGCCACGTGCTGCTGTGGGTCAGTCTGGTAAGTGGAAAAAAATTAAAAACGATTACACCGATCTCGACAACATCGTGACTCGATTTTTTTTTATAAGTAAGTATTCAACTCAAAGATAATATAACATTACGCACAAATAATTTGTTTTATGGCTATTGCACAGTATAGCATACTGTACAATAAATGATAAAGAAGTGCTATTAGTTTTTCTAAGATTTAACAAGAAATTATGATCTTCCTCGATCTATTCAGATCATAAAAAAGCGAAGATATTCAATGTTACAAAGATTTTCGAATTTAGTGCGTTATTATTCTAATTTCATTAATAAATTGTGATAAAATTGTCACTTACATCCCTATTTGCCTTATTCCAATGCTTTACAGATACATAAATATTGGGAAAATAAGACTAAGTAGAAGAGGTTATTTAACAGGTAATAAAATAATAATACAACATTGATTTTAATTTTTATTTAAAATTACATTGGCAGTCGCAGAATTTGTACATAATATCATCACAATATCAAAATACTTTACATCATATTCGACATGTTAGCTGATATTACATAACATATCAAATTTTTTAATCTGTATTTCATTTTGGTAAATTTATTGACTGTGACTTATTATGCCTTTATCCAATACTTTGGTGATACATTTTACACAGATAAACAATTAATTCTAATTTATAATAACTTTATAACAGTTATAAAGTTATATTAATAGTATATTTATTAGAGCTTGAATCAACAATAAGCGGTTATACAATTATTGTACTACATATTTTAACACTTATCTTAACAGCATAATCATTACTTAAAATACTCGCTCATTATAAAAGAGAGACTTTCACGTTCATGTACTTATGCAGTACTTAATAGATAAATGCTTTGGAACAACAAAGTGAATGCCTCAGCCATTCAACATTAAAAAAAAGAGATAATAATTATCATTGCATTGCCATCAAAAATTAAGAAAAATATGTGTTGCCCCTAAAAAAATTTAATTTATATATTTATAAGTGTTATAATGTTAAAAAGTAACGGTACGATAATTTCAATTTACATTAACTATTGCCTTTAAAATATTTGCAGCTATAGAAGAGGTCAGCTATTTGACACTAATTAAGTGCTTATCCCTTACCCCTCATAAATTTTCCCCAATTACTACTTAGGGTCGCGTTCATTTGACATTTGTTTGTCTGCTGGTAATAGGGCAACACTTTGTTCAGTATTACTGAATTCATTTATAGAAACATTTGAGTACAATAACCTTTACAAATACACATTAATACAAGTTAATAATTAAAAATAAACTGTGACCAATTCTCACCAGTTTTGTATATAGCAAAGCTATATACCTATTTAAATTATTAATTATCTGTGATAATACACTGTGAATGCCAAATCGGCTTATCTATAAACACACCGTATAACTAATACTAAAATTAATCTAACAATAAAATATCTCACAAATACGAGATTTCATGTTGCAACACCGACTTATGAAGAAAATTATTCAGTACAAATTAACTTCTCGTCATGGCACTTGCTTAAATACATGATAGAATACTAAGTATCCTTACATATTGTGCGTTTCACGCGTATGCTTAATTATTTACAAGTATATACTTGGTCACTAAATCAATGTTACCATAACCACATCAGAATTAAAACGAGAAAAATAATTTAGGTGTAATTACTTTATGTATAGATTAAGTCTCAACAGGGCAGTACGTTTTAAGACACACAGATTACAATACATACATGGTCACGCAAGGGTATGTTATTGTATATATAACATTTCCCGTAAAACCCAAAACTTCCATTCCATTAATAATTGATTTGTTATTTTTATAACACTAAGAATTTTTTTTTTTATTTTTTCGGATTTATGATGTGGCAAACATTTTGAATTTTAATTAAGGACATGAGGAAACAACATTCAGTCAACTGTTCTAATTAAACTTAATCTTATCATAAACAATACAAATGTAGATTGTATCATGTGAAAACATTGCAGTAAAAAAATATATTTGTACTTAACCATAGAAATAATAGACGATATCCTATTTATTGCAATTTCTTTGAATTTCAATCTTTGATTTTGTATTAAACATGCATTTTTGTCAGTCACTATAATTTGATATATTGAGTAAAATTGATAAGAGCAGTGGAAAAACCAAGTTTCATAAATGTCCATAGTATAAGAAAATCTACATTTATTTAACACTAAAATACAAAATACATGACTAATAAACTAAAATGTATTAAATTTGTGTTACACGTGTCTGTGAAATTTGAACCTTTATAACGGAATAAAAAAAATAACCAACTACATTGATCAAATTACCAAACTGTTTCAACTGTTAAAAAATCTCAGTTGACATTATCAGCTGATAGCCATATTGTTTGACATTTCACACTAAATAAGGGTGTATTTTATCTGTCCCATGGTATAGGGTTGCCTGTCTCAATAATACAATAGGCACTTACCGCTGCTATAGCCGCTTTGTAGTGGCAAAATCAAAGGCATAGAGCCAGAACGCTGAATAACCTTTGATGGTTAAATTGGCTTTTACACGTGAACACTTTGAGATCTTACAGTCTAAAATCTAGAGATCCATACTGAAGGTCTCCTGTGACTCGTCAAAGGAGATGGAATTCGAGCGGGGCTTTGGTGCTGGGGATGGCGCGACGTTGGGCACCGAACCTGGGTTCTTTAGTAACGCAGCCGGCAGCGCACACTTGGGTGGCGTCCGCGAGATAGGAGACTCTCGGAGAGACATCATGAAAGACCTCTCGTACACTATCCGGGTACCTCCAGGGGTTGTGGAATAAATGGTTCCTCCAGGTGTGCTGGAATAGACATCGGGCATCATGGCTGGGTCTGTTATTAGAACCCGTCTTGATGGGATAGCTTGGCTGCTGGTCGCCTGTCTTGCGATTGGTGACGCTGACATATTGAACTTTATTTCCAAATATTAGAGTACAAAATCACATACACTGACACACGCAGCTGGTCGGAGTGGCAGAGACTGAGCCGAATAGAAGTGCCGCCTAAAATAAATACGTTCGGCGCGGTGCACGCACACAGCGTGTTAATGTAAACATGCCACACATTCACGAGTTTATAACATCAAAACATTCAAAGATTACGTAACATAGACAGTACCATACAGGCTTCTAGCTGTCGTTTAAGCACCGCTAGCTAGATTCCTCTAAGAGGCATTTTCGTTGTACTTTAAAAATACAATTCGCTATGTTTAAAATTAGTTTCTCCCATAACTTAATTTTTGGACAATTAAAAAGAGAATTTCAGTAGTAGTACAATCAAGTTCTAGTATTCCAGTGTAGGTTTCTGCTGGAAAATCTTTTGAGTTGTGCTTTACTTTGAACTGAAATACTTACAATACATGAGTTGACTAACTTAACCGAAGTTTATGGAAAAGAGTAGAGCAGAGAGAGTGGAATTTTATAGTGACGAAGTCTTAAAATCAAACGCCGTAAATGTATCTTATCTTATATATTTTTATTATATATATTTATCTTATATGTAACGATTTTGACAAAATTTTGTATTTACATAGGGTTTTGCTTTAAAAGTAGATTTTTCTATTAGGTCTCCACGAAATGGCGTTACATGTTGTTTATTTTGGGCATCCATATATAAATATGACGAGTGATACTCGGTCACCCGGATATTGTATATAATGTAAAAATGTAGTTTATTTAATAAACTACACAGCCTAAACTAGTAGAGCTAGGACTGTGAAAATTTGCAACGTTTTGGAGGTAAACATTAAGGAAGGATTTTGGAAGTTCAACTCCTAAAATAGTAAAAAGTGACGAAAATTTGTATGACACGAGCGAAGCCGCAAGCAAAGCTCTCATGACATATATGAACCCAAGCTTCGTAAGAAATATAGGCAAATATAACGTGTAACATGTTGCTTAATCTTTGCCGCGCACAGTATTCACATTGTTATCTTACGAGCCACGCACACAACAAAAACACAATTGCGTAGTTTTAGTAAGCAGTAGATATAGCGACTAAAAGTGGATTTTATATCTTACACTCCATCATAGGAGATAACCTGTCAAAGAGCTGATTGAGATAAACTGCTTGACCACTGTGCAATAAGTTTTATTGCGTTTAAAGTTTCACTTCCTAGGTGCCTCAGTGACTGCTGGCGAGGCTCCCGAACATACGGTCCCGCGTTCGATTTACTAGCAGGCCAAAAAGGATTTGTTTTAGGAACAATCCCAATTGTAGACTGGATTTCAGAAACGTGTCCAGTAAATAGCAAAACTCTTACCCCGATTACGTGGAGCCTACCAAATGTGGGTGATTTTCACCTCTGGCTACACATTCGATAAAGACAGGCGTGAGGTTTTGTTTTGTAAATTTTAAACGGCGTTTAAGAAGAGCTTAACCTTAGGTCAAATCTATTCATATTGTGTTGTAAAGGACTTCACCGATATATAATGGCAATTATTTTGAAGCAGTAAGACCTTCCAGTATTAAGTACACTCTGGGTTGGGCTGTATTGCCAAACTAGAAACCAATACTTACCCATTGCCTCACCAAAAACAATGCTAATCGGTGGCTAAATTGAACAATTCAATTGGCTATCGGGCCACATGTTCCCCGTAAAACTATCCTATCTCCTAAGCAGGTATGCTATTCGCTAAAAGTCGTCGTTGTCATCTACGACGATGTAACGTAGAAGCTGGCTATAGCCAGATGTATTTCTACAAGTATGGCAGCATTGTAAAAATTGGTATTCCTAAAAGCATTTCGACTCAACGTCGAAGTGAAGATAGTTAACTGTGTTGTAGACGAGTTAAGGATTAACACGTTTTTGTCGGTGAATAACAGAAACTTTATTTGATTGACAAGTGTTTTGTCGCTGACGCAGCGATGATTGGTGGCTGTTGTTTAAGGGACTAGCATCAATGGACTTCACATAGGACTGGAAGACAGATATCAAATTTAATAGAAACCGGTCAGTTCTTTTGGAGATAAGGGGGGTTACGTGTAACAAGATTAAAATGGGATTAAAATTAAATTGTTTTTCTCTCACATTCTTCACTTGATAAACTGGATTCTTCAAATAGATTTTTCTGACAGCATCTAGAATCCGGAAACTATTACGACTTGCCTCAACAGCGAGAGATGACGACCTCGGTATCGTATATTTACGATTATTAACCAAGCTTGTATCCAAATAATATTAATTACAAGTTAATACTATAGTATATTCGCTGCATATATGCTAAGCAATTTCGTATATATTATATAATATGTCAACAGCTTTAGCTTATTGCACCTTTGCTCTCCATTGTAATATATATGTATAATACATTATTATCAATTCTGTTTTCTATTTTGGTTGCCTGGAAGAAATCACTTTTAGCGATAAGGCCGCCTATTGAAACATTTCCTGTTATATTGAATATTGTTAAATCTAGTGCAATCTTCTTTGTATTGTATTCTATTGAATTGTAACGCTTAATATATTTGTATTTTTTTTTCTTGTGTGGCAAGATGCTTTTGAAATATATTTGTTGAAAATAACTTTAAAAACCGTTAAGATTATGAAATGCCTATCTTTTCTTTTTTAAATTTCATTCTTCCATTGTTTTGTCTTGCACCTAATATTTTTTAAAATTTTTTTCAATGTTTCATTCTTAGGTAACTAAATAAAACTTCTTAAAAATATTCCAATCATAGATTACCTTTCCAAATCATGTTGTTGCCAAGCAAGAATTTATCAGGCAACACATTATCAACGCAAACGACGCATGTTTGACATACGACATGACTCTATACATTTGTAAAGCTATCAATCTGAATAGCTCAATAATCAAAGTCGGCCCTATGCCATCCACATAGAGTACATATTTGAACGATAAGAGCAGATGTTTGTATGCTACACAATTTAGTGGATTGTTCACGGCAAATATAATTGACCTTGATCTTTGTGAAAAAAAACAAGTCTGACTATGTCATGTGTGATACGTGAACAGATTGAGCTGATTGGACTCGGTTTTTAGTAAATGATTAGTTCGGAAAAGGGACCACGCCTTGCAAGCAATTTTTTAAATATTTTGACAACGAACATTTTTTACATTTTAATATTTGGATCGCCAACTCATGAGAGTCTGTGAAACGTTTGATCCCTATGGCGAGATAGATTTTTTAATTTGTGTCGTGTCTGGAAAACCTTTCGGTGTTAGAATTCATGATCGACCATTGGTACAACCGTCACATCTATTCGTGCCGCGAAACAGCTATGCTATTCCGTAAAATTCGTCGTTGTCATCTACGACGATCTCAACGTAGAAGCTGGCTATATTTCTACG